>MU005584.1:258931-345388 GCA_010405425.1 Lentithecium fluviatile CBS 122367
CGCCGGACCCGGTGTGATGACGCTCTCCCGGTCACTCCTTCCAAACCACACGAAACCACGTAGCCCCGACGCTGCACCCCATTCGACTACACACGCTTGGTTTGACTGAACTTTACGGGGCAGTTTGTTCCAAAACCGAGGCCCACGGCGTCCACGTTTTGACTTTGGTCCCCGAGGTCGTGGAAAACATAGTGGCTCACGTGGGCCAAACTCAGTACAACGCCCAGACTACCAAGTCGATATTCATGTTGAGAATATCATAGCAGCACCTAGATTACCATTAGATATATTTCCCCAGAAACCTCACCGGCCTTCCCGTAACTCGTCTCGTCCACCATCTCGTCCATCGCCTCGTCACCCATCTCGACCACCTTCCAGCGCCGCCCTCCCTCACGGCCCCCACCGCATATGATAGCCCACGCTCCCACCATCCAAATCCTCTCCAACGAAGGCAGGAGCACGGAAACGTTCCTACCCGCCGCCCGCCCCCACCCACCATCCCCGTTGTTGGAGGCGTGCTTGGGAAGGGCCCCGGGGAAGAGGCTCTCGGTGAGATGGTTGAGGGAGAAGCTGGTGGCTTGCTGGAGGGAGGGCAGGTGTAATGTAGGGCGTGGGGGAGTCAAGGTTTCCGGCATTGAGCGTTTAGGTTTAGGGGAGGTAGAGTTGCCTCGTGCAGTATGTAATTCTTGGGAAAGAAGCGGTCTGTATAATAGGTCCTGTATAATCTTACATCTCTAAGAAACGTAAGTTTGAATTAATTCTATATGCCTTTGGTAGGATTACATGTAGTTAGCTTATTTCCTAATATTCTTTGCCACAAGAGGGCGAGGTATAGCCTCCAGGTAGTTAGCCACAAAGGACTCAACACCTCATCCGCACTTTCCACCCATACTTCACACCCCTAGCCCACAAACACAACCCCATCCCCACAGCCGTACTCGCACTCGCCCAACAAATCGGCACCGTATACCCCCCACTGGCCTTCAACATCGCTCCACTCATCGGCCCGGCAACCAATGCACTAACCCCAATGGCACTAAATGCCATGCCCAACCTCGTCCCCGTCTTGCTAATATCATTACTCAACGCCGCCACAGTAGTCGGAAACAAGCTTTGGAAGGCCGCCGAGGAGATGCCGTAGAGCGTGACCCAGGCGTAGTAGGAGGGAATGGAGGCAACGGCGAGCCAGCACCAGAAGACGGTGGTGGTGAGGAGTAGGCAGAGGAAGAAGGTGTTTAGGACGCCGAGGTAGTGGTCTGCGAGGAAGCCGGGGAGGATGCGGGCGGGGAAGCCGGCGCCGTTTACGATGATGACGAGGTTGAGGGATTGGGTGTAGGGCATTGCGAGCTGGTCGCGGGCGTAGGATGCGACCTATGGTAAGTTAGCTCGGCCTATTCGGCGAGGTGCTGGGGAGCATGAAAGCTGGGTCGACGTACGTAGTAGAATACAAAGTAAACGGGCGGCATCAAGAAACAGATCCCCAAGACGTGCAGTAGGTACGGCACATCCCGAAATGTATCCGGGTCGAAAAGCGGTCCACTCCTCCTCGGCGGAAGACGTGGCTTCATAAAGACAAGGGTGGTACAGAGAGCAACCATGTTGATAAACCCAAGCACTCGAACAGTCCAGCCGAAGCCAACCTTGTCAAGCAGCTGTCGGACGACGACCGGATACACTATGCCGCCAATGGAATTGCCCGTGGTGACAAGGCCCAAGGCGAGACCACGACGTTTGGCAAAGTAGGTGGAAACTAGGCTCATGATGGGGATGAAGAAGATGCCGCCGCCAACACCGGTGCATATGCCGTGGGTGAGAAGGAGTTGCCAGTAATTCTTCGCTAGGCTCATGGTGAAGATGCCGATGAATTGCAAGACCATGCCCAAGATGACGGTGGGGCGGAACCATCCAGCATCAAAGGCGCGTCCGCTGAAGGTGCCGAGAACGAACATGAGGAAGGCTTGGGTTGAACCGATCCAGGATATCGTCGAGTTTGATTGTGGTAGGATTTCTGCATAGTAGGGCTGAAACGCTCCGAAGGAATTCACGAAGCCCCACGAATTCATGATGGCGAGCCACGCGCAAAAGACCTGAGTCCATGCTTGCAACCCGCCGTCAGGTGGTGGACCGGGATCTCTTATTGAGCGGGTGGTGAGGCGTGAGGTTACTCTGGCCAATACAGCAGAAGTCGCTGATTTGGTCCGAGAGAGAGGAGGGCCTTGTCGTGTCGGTGAGCTCGTGCCGCTCTGGATGGGGTGCAATTCTGGTACCTCAACGTCTTCCATCTCATTGCCTGTCTTCTCTCTTGAATCCATCGTAATGCAGATGAGATGTGAGAAACTAATGTGTCACAAAGAAAAACCCCGACGTAGGTTTGAGGATAAGCTTAGCGGGGCAAGGGTATTTGTAGAAGCTGCAGTTGGGAATGGAGTTGACTCATTCTCGGTAGGGCGTGTCATTAGTGTGCGTTGGGTGGAGCAGTGCCGGCAAACCGACATCCGTGAGGGGAAGGCGAAGGATTTCCGCGACCGATCGGCACGCTTTCGACAAGACGCCGGAAATTGATCTATGTAGGGAGGGCTGCGCATGCAAAAAGAGCGACAGCGGTGGGATTTTTGAGAAGCGCATTGCTGTCGATTCATTCGGCTCATCTCGACATGGTTCAACAAGTGCTGGCATGCGAGCGTCATGACGGCGTGAAGGTGCAGTGATACGTGTCGGAGATAAGCGACCGGAAATACCAGCTGCGGCAAAGGAGCTGGATTCTACGGCAGCGATACCGGTGCTCTACACGTCTGGTGCTGTTCAGGTTCGCGGTTGAAGAAGCGCTTGACGAGATACTCGACATCTCTCTCGTGCTGGCCGGCGATTGTGTAGAGCCACCGCTCCTGCTCTCTTTTCCAGAAGCGGTTGGGCAGATAGGCTTCGCTGGTGATTGTTAGCATACAACATGACTTTCGCCAAAGGCAGCGCATACAGCATGTAGTAATTATCCCGATGATAGGGAAACTCCAGAGAGGGTGGGCCAGGCTTGGTCAAGAAGGCGTCGGTGCCCAGCGCGGCGTCTTCCTCAGTCATGTCAACGTGGGTGCGCTTGTTGCCCTTGTTCTTCGCCTGCCGCCTGATGGACCGCACGGTACTGTCCAGATGCATCTCCAGGATCCTCGCATGCCACAACGAGTTGCGCAGCGCGGCCGTCGCAATGCTCGCACTCCTTGTTACAAGCTCCCGATTCCACGCCGGCGCATGCCCCCTTGGTATCATGGGAATCGGCTCGCCCGTGTCCAGATGGCCCTGCCAGTGCGCAAAGTCCAGTGCCACACACAGATTGTTCCACGTCATCACGCAGGTAAGGCAGGTGCACACGAGGCGCTCGTTCGGCGATTGCACATGCTGGTACGGCTTTGTGTGCAGCCCCAGCCGGCTCTGCCATCCGTCGTTGAGCAGCAGCGCTTGCGCATAGGGCTCCTGGTGGGCGAGGAGCCGCGGGAGGGGGAAGCATTGCGCGAGGAGCGTGTAGCGCTGCTTGATGATGGAGTCGCCGATGACGTCTGCGTTTGCGTGGACGAGGGACCGGAAGCGGCGGTTGACGAGGGAAAAGTTTAGGACGTCGCCTGGCTGGAGCAGCTTCAGACACTCGAGGAGGAGTTCGGTAGGCAGCTTCGTCAGCTTCAAGACGGCGTCGAGCTTGCCGTCGCGTTTCGACTTCTTCTCCTGCTGCCGCTCGAGGCGCTTCGAGTGCAGCTGGAGGGCCGCCGTCTTGTCCTCGAGCGGCTCCTCATCATCGGTCGAATAGGTGGCACGTCGTGGCATTTCGGTGCGAGTGGTGGGGGAAAGCAGCTGTCGCCATGATAGAAGTTGGGGGGGAGGCAGCCATTACTCTCGTCACTGCAGCCAATCAGAGGAGCGGAATCCTCACCGGGTCCAACCACGCCGAAGGGCGCATCAAGGGCGCAACGAGAGATGGCAAAAGGGCTGCTTATTGCTACTGACACCCAAATCGTTCAGGCCCTACTCCTCATAAAAAATCAAACACCTAACCTCAATACTCTGTCGTCCCGGCACCCCCGCCGGCGTATTCGGATCCACAAACGCCGTATGTGGCGTCCTCAACGCGAGCCCCTTCCTCCCCTTCTCCATCCCCTCCCCCCTCGAATCAAAGCACTTGAGCAGCATGACCTCCTCCGGCGTCATATCCTTCATATACCAAAACTCATGCTTGTCGTTCGCCGCCACGCCCAGAGTCTCGCCCTTGACCTCGTACCCCTCCGTCGACGTGTAGCTGTCGGGATCGGGCAAGACTTCCTTCCCGCGGTCGTCGTTGGGGTCTGGGTCGGCCTCAGACTGGCGCTTGGGGTAGAGCAAATCGACGGGGATGAAGTCCGACGGCGTGGTGGTGCGCCAGTCCACTACTGCGAGGGGCATGTCTGAGGCGGGGTTTTCGATGGGCCGCCACACATTGATGATTTGGTAGCGGCCCTTTAACAACTCCTCTGCTTCGTCTTTGGGGAGGTGGCGGCGCACGCGGGCTTCCGCTGCTCCAGGTGTCTGATCAACATGAACCTGTTGGACGGGTTGGCGGGGAGCATCTTTCTTCCTCCGCCTAATCGTGTGGTCGAAAATGACTACTTTCTTGATTCCGGGTATTCTTTCTTTCAGCAGGTCCTCTACTTCGGCGTAGTACCCGTTCCGCACGGCTGCATCGTCTGTGAAGGAAGTTTCTTTCGCGGGCGCCTTGTACACGGCGAAGCCGGCATTGTCTGTGGTGAAGTCTTGCTCGCGGCCCCGGATGTTGTGGAGCGTGCGCTGGTAGTCCTTTTGCGTGAAAGAGTTTCCTGGGCCATCGACTTTGGACCAAGGTTTGCCTGTGTAGGACGTCGGGTCGATGTGTTGGAAGCTGGCGGTTGTCATGGTGCGGACTAGGGTAGTCACTGTAATTGGTCTGGTAGTGAGGGGTCTGAGGAGGCGTGTGAGATTTCTAGACATGCAGCGGGAGTAGGGCGTGGAACAACGGCTGGATTGGAATGCGACACTTGACGCGCAGCGGTCCGGTGGTTTTATAGTTCTAGAGTTGTTTGTCGTGATTAGAAATTCCAAGGCGAATCGTATGACGCCATGGCATCGGATTCGGCAATCGTTCGGGCGTGCTCGGGATGTAACCAATCAGCATTGAGTACTCCTCCGCCTTTTACAAATTCTCTGCCACCTCTAGCCTAACATGACAAACCCATTTCTTAGGCGAAGGGTTGGGGCGAGATGTTGAGGTTGTGTATTGTTCATAGCGGGAGGATACCTCAGGTACGGCAATCGGTGAAGCGCTACAGTATCTTGTCGGCCCGGCGAAGTGCATGTCAGGCTAGCGGTTAACTGCCTAGAAAGTCTCCATCGTGCATAGATGCTCCGTTCCGTTCGCGAGGATTGGGTCGTGTTTGTTTCTTAACAGGAAGGGAGCGATGCCTCTTCGCGGTTGAGGTGTGTTTGTCGGGGAGGTGTTCGGAGGGGCGGTTAGTAATGTAAACAAAGATGTAGGAGGTTGAAGGGCTAGAAGATTCCAATCCATTACCTTATCTCATCGACCTTGTAAACGTCCGGGAAGACTGGGTGAAAAATATTTGTGAAAAACGCTTTTGTTTCGTGGAGAGCTCCGAAAAAGAAAAAGGAAGCACACAGGGATTTGAACCGCGACATGAGGTTCAAAAGACAAAAAACCGAATCCTACTAACTTCGTTTTCGATATAAATAGAAGGGCTTCTCCACGAGTCCTACCAACAGGTAATGAGCCGCTATACTCTTGAACAACTAAGCCATCGAGCCCAAGCCTTCGGATTAATGGAGATGTGCTCATTTGGATTAATATATATAGAACCAAAAAGAATGACGAGTAGAAATATCGTTGTCTCAGAGCAGTCACGTTGCTAACAATTTCAAGCAAGTCTCGTCTTATCGATTCTACGAACGTTGGACTAGCACTGGCACATCAGCTATCAGGATGCTGTAATACTATTTCCACGCGCGCCGATGACGTCGCTGGGACCCAGCACGATACGGTATACTTATGATCGTACGGAGCCGATGACGGTGCACTTTTCCAAGTTTCGAAATGTGAATCCTGCACTTCTGGTATCCAGGTTAAACTTTATTTAAGTATAGAGATTCGAAGCCCTACTCGATCACTTATTTAGCTCCCGAAATTCCCCAGCCAATATCACAAACTAAGCCCGCGACCAAGGCAAAAGACCCATCAAGCCTCTAATACCAATCCATCACCTCCCATGCCCCTTCTCAACCGGCTCCAGCTCTCCCTCATGCACTCAAACTCCCACCTTCTCTTCTACCCTCCCTTTCTTTTCGGCCTATAAGCTAACAATCCCCCTCACAGTTTCCTCAACCGCCTCTTCACACCCTTCAACCATAACATCCCAAAGCTTCTCGTCATAATTCCCCACCAACTCCTCAAACCCCCTCATTATGCATTCCAACTGCTCTGCCAGTGTTGCGCTGCTTTCTTCATCCACCACATCCCGCAGCGAGTATTCCAAAATGAATGCATCGTGCCAGTGCTCTGATGCAAGTTCGAGCATCGCTTCAAGGGTCTTTGTCCATCGGATTGTTCGGTTGGGTGTTGGTGATTCAGGTGGAGTATGAAGGGCTTCCGAGTTCTGGAGTTCGGTTTCGAGGGTGAAGATTTGTGTTTGCAACCGTGCAGCCCGCGATCGGAGAAGGATGAGAAGAGATGTGGCGGTTTTGATGTGCGCTGGTGATTTCGGGGAGGCGAGGGTTTCGAGTTGCGGGCTTGAAGCCCGCATGGTCGTGATTGTGAGATCGTCTATAGATTGATGTTGGTATGGGCCGGTGATGGAGTGGGTAGCTAGAGTAAGAGCGGATGGAGACTGTGAGTTGTTGCGGCATGTTTTCGGTTTCTCCGGTTTCTTGGAACCTGCAATCTGACTGGTGTTACTAGGCCAACAAGAATGGTCAATTGGGTTTCGTCCTTCGCGGTGAAAGGCGATGTCGAGTCGGGTGAACGATGTTGGTCTCGTGGAACCGATCCAGTCTTCCGGCGCAGTCTGAGTGCATGTCTCATCTCGCTCCCGTCTCTTTCTTTTCTTCTCCCTTCTCTTTTCCTTGAAGCGCGCTCGACTCGATCCTAAACATTTGCGTGAGCAGGTATTCGCAACTACGGGTTCTTCATGTTTGATACAGCCGGAAAGCTCGCGGCTCCTTTCTTTCCGCTTTCCGTTCTTGGTAGGGAGATGGGAAGGGTTGACCAAGGGTTGGCTTCCCATGACGTAGGCGTTGGATGCAAGGTTTTCCTTGAAGAAGTGACAGCGGAGTAGGCGTTGTTATATTCACGAACAAAGATTGACGTAACTGGGTATGCAGCGGGGACATAAGGAAAGAGGCCTTTCGGTGAGGGTGAAAGTGAAGGTGGTGTGCACAGTGAGGCAGGAGCGAGTGGTGAGAGAAACAGCAGCCGCGAGGTATGACATCACTTGAGAGAGTTGAAATACGGATCTCCGCAGAGCATCGTGGCGACGAATTTGCGTTCCAGAGACGTCATATACTTCCTCCCGCTGAGTCTTGCAGTGGCAGCTTCAATATGTCTTCATTCTCCACTCCAGACTCTTATTGACCGCCTCATCCTGCGCCATCACCGGCTCATACCCCAAAACCCTCTTCGCCTTCTCAATACTCCACCAGCTTCCGTCATCTAAATGATCGATATCGGCTCTCCTAATCGCTGGCGCTACCATACCCAGTGTAAAGACCCAATACACCCATTCCCCCACACTAGCGATCATCTGCACCACCCAAAGCGGGATAACCTAAATCTCGGTTTTGGACACGGGATGTCCGGTCATGGCGTAACACTTCCGCATGAAATCGGAGAACGGCATGGGTGTGTCATCGGTGATGAAGAATGCCTGACTAGCGACGCTGGGAATGTTATCGAGTAGTGCTTGCGCAGCGAGGGTGTGCGTGGGTTGTAGACTTGACATATACAAATTACCACATCTTCTGGTTCGTTCCGACTTGATTCTTGTACTCGCCTTTACGCATGCTGGCTACCGCTTGCGGGATGAAGTTCGTGTCGCCCTCGCCGTACAGGAGTGGGACTCGGATTACTGCAGTGCGGAGTTGAGGCGAGTTTGCGTGAACCACGGCCCGATCGGCGAGGGCCTTTGTTTTCCCGTAGACGTCCTTGGAGTTGTTCGCGTTGTACAGAATGCATTCGTCTTCGGTGATTTGCTTGAAGGGTGACGGGTGACATGCTGAATCAGAGGACGTGTATACGAACGCTTTTGCCTCAGGGCAAGCTTTGGCGGCCTCCAGAAGATTGCTAGTTCCGATAATGTTTGTATCATTAAGGTCTTTGGCGGATGATGGCGGCGCAGGCGAGACGGTCGAAATGATGACTTGCAGCATTACTTTGTCAATAACAGCGCTCACTGCAATTTTCGATGTGATGTCCGCGGTTTCGTAGGAGAACCTTTTATCGTCAATTGCCTTGGGGATTGCGACTCGTAATGACCATGCTCCTGGTGTGGTTGCCGGAGAGGAGTTGCGCGACGATGTGGGAGCCTAGAAAGCCGGATCCCCCGACTACCAGCACTGTTCCTACCTCATTCTTATCCATTTGAGGCGATTGGGTGCGGAAATGATGTTGAGCGGTTTGGATGAGAGAAGTTTTAAAGCTTTGCTGTGTCGCGCGGCAACTGAGCCGGAAGGATAGGTGCTGAGTCAGACGAGCAATGTCGCCTATGCACCTTCCTGATCCGTCAGACTCTGTCGATACCATCGTCGCGAGAATATAAGAAATTGCTCGTCTCCTAGTACGTACTTTGGGATGTCGTTCTTAGGGATGCGATCTTGGTGTGCGGCTTCGGATGATATAACAGACCTTCTCAAGGTACCGGCAACTTGATCTTGCCGAAATCAAATGTCGATTGTTTCTTATCAAGCATGTCGGCTGTGAATTTTTGGGAACGCATTTAATAGAAGACGACATTGACTAATGCGTTTTAGCTTTACTAGCGGAATGATGTGATGGCGGTCGCGGGCGCGTTTGATGGTCAAGGTCGGAAGTTCGAGCAGCTGCCGACAGGACGTTCCGCGGCTTCTTCCTATTGCTATGTCACCTTGTTTTCTCAAGGTTTGCACCTGCTGCTCCTCAGATTGACCTCTTGACTGTCCCATTTCCTTGTTGGCTCGCGAAAGTTTATCACTCACCCGACTCACTGAAGAGCCTCGACGCATATTTGGACTATCCCCACTCGTTCGGAACGGCCCATTCTTCGACCTGCATGTTTACAAGCAATCCGTTATAGCACCTCGCTCTAGATAGCCTCACCAAGTCGACCGATCGAACGAGCGAAATGAGATGGCCAACTTCGCAGCTCTTCAACCATACCCAGTCCCACCCGTCACCACTACCGACGTGGCCTACTGGCAGGCACAGTTTGATTTAACCGACAGAGAAGTGGTGCAAGCGATCGAGGCACATCGAGCTTCCGACCTACCCGACGATACAACAAAGAGGGACTGGGAGCGCGAATACGACCAGGCTGAGGCGCAGGGCCACAACAGGGAGACATGGGAGCACTGGCGTTATTGCATGCAAGGCCATCGCGTGAACCTACGGAAGCCGCAAATCTGGCCCAAGGTTCTCGTCGCCATACGCAGCGTGTTGTTCGACGAAGTTCAAATCCGAAGGTACACCGGCGCCAACCGGGAATTCAAATACTATACAATCGTCGACGGTTTCGGCAATCGATTAACGTATGTCGAGCTTTACAAGCATGAGTACCGGTCAATGCTGAACAACCTCGATGCGACCTGCCTCTGGAAGCGTTTGCGAGCCATTGAAATCGAACCTCCAGGAGCGCCAAAAGACCTCTGGCCACACTCCGCGGCCCCAACTCTGGGGATTGAATCCACACTTCCTCAATATCGTTTTGACGATCCCAATATTGAAGCCCTGCCGAGGCAAGATGAATGGCCCGTCGTATATTTTTTATACGGTTCACTTGCGCGCCGGGAACAACTTCAGGAAACACTGGGCCTAGCCCAACTGCCCGTTCTTGAGCCGGCGATGGTATGGAGAGGAAGGCTGATGAAGTGGGGAAGGTACAAGGCCCTCGTAAATGGTAGCAAGGATGACAAAGTGCAGGGTTTCATGTACACCATACAAGACGAAGAACAGGAAGATGCCTTGAGGCGCTACGAGACGGCGAAGTATGAGGTTGTTCGGTGCCTCATGATTTCTCTGGTGGATGCGAGGGAGTTCGTAGGGTTGACGTTCAGGTTCCGTGAGGAAGAGAAGCACCTGTTGCGTGCGCTGGAAGAACCGACGGAAAGCTCAGCAGATAGCTCGAGGCCAAGCTCAACAGATTCTTCGATCGACATCTTGTCTGACTCCTCGACAGACAGCTCGTCGCAGGAGAGTTGCTAGTTGGTAGACGGTTCTGAGCATAGCGTAGAGCGATAGGGTTGTAGCAGGCCGTACTCGCAGAATTAATACTATTTTTCCGGCTCCTCGAGAGTCTCTTCTGACAGTAAACATAGTATTTCGACTCGCGAAATGTCTCAGGACGCTTTCGTTGCTGTGAAAAGATCAGCACGATTTTCTTCGATGTGAATAGAACCTCATAAAAAAATGCTAGGTACTTAATCTATCTACTAATCCGTCACCTCCCTACCAATCCCCTCGGATGCGCTCACAAGGTGTACATGTCCCTCCAATCCCAGGGCCCTAGCGTATGGTCCGCGACAACCCTATCACACGAACGCTACCCCTCCCATCCCCTTACACCCGCAGAATTCCAGATGCCATATCGCCGG
Source organism: Lentithecium fluviatile CBS 122367 (assembly GCA_010405425.1). NCBI lineage: Eukaryota > Fungi > Ascomycota > Dothideomycetes > Pleosporales > Lentitheciaceae > Lentithecium > Lentithecium fluviatile. Next base: position 269,771 of record MU005584.1, read on the forward strand.
TATGCATGCCACGTTGAAGTAGGATGTATTGCGAGATTTCTCGTGCGAGAGAGGGATGCACATGCGGCAGGAAGCGCCCTAGTCGGTAGGAGCGGGGCGATGCTCCGCCCGCCTCAGCCCCGCCCGCTAGATGAGTGCTGTTTTTAGAAACTTTTGCGCAGTTTTGATACAGCGGGTTTTTTGATGAATAGAGAATTGGTAGAGAAGTGAGGATTCGATATCGTGTTATTGCAAGTTCAGTGCAGAGCTGGGATGCATAATGACGATTGACGCAAGACAGGATGTGCATGGCTGGATGGATGTTGGATCACGTGGTATTGACTACGATTACTGAACCATTGAATAATGCTTCGAAACAAGTATTTGATAGACTTAGATTCTATTGAAATATGATGCAGCGGGAAATATCGCGATTGCTAGTGTGATCGGGCGCGCCGTTCCTCTCATATTCGAAGGCTTGGTCGCCGAATGTCGAGAGCGCTACGGGATGACACGCATCTAAACCTCAACACCCGGCTCCACATCACACGCCATCAAACACAAGAAACCGCCTCCCACCCTCGGCCACCAAGTCACGCCTCCATCTTATATCCAATATCGCCCATCTCACATGCTCTCTCCTCTCCCAGCCGCACCCCAACCGTGCGCTGCATCACGCACCATCCGAGGTCCCCAAGTTTCAAATGCATCTCAACCTTCGTACTCCCCGAGCACCGGGGCTCAGCACCACGCTAGCCATCAATTGTAAAAATCGTATAGCAGTAATCGCGTGCATTCGGTAAGCGCTTCTCTTCCAGCCAATCAGATTCGCGTTCGGCGGCCGACACTAGAAAGATGATTCCCGAGCGAGCATTAAGGCAGCACGCGCCGCGCCGCCCCACGGGTATTGGGAAATGCACGGCTGATGGTCTGACCACCACCGTAGCGATCGAACCCATTGACTGGCGGAGCAATTATTCAAGACCCATGGCCGACGTTGTGTCTTAAGCTCCTGCCCGCGCCGATGGTGTGGGGAGCGCGATTGCCGATTCTACTTTGTTTTCATATCTCTACTTTTATACCTGCTTGAGACTGTAGCACTGCAAACATCCTCCCTACGCAGTTTCCCCAGTTTCTCTTTGTCCAACATGGCTCCTTCAGGCCAACCCAGCTGGCAAGCGTTACTACCGAGCATGACAAAATATCTCAAGAACCCTAGTCCGGCAATGGCAGCGGCGTTGGCGCAAATGCCGGCTATGGCGCCGCCTCCGGGAGTGGAGAGCAATTTGATCAATCCGGAAAGCATTGGGTACCGACAAACTATTACGACGTCGATACTGTTGGCGATCATGATGCCGTTCGTTTTCAACCGAATTTACGTCAAAGTGTGGCTTGTGCGGAAAATTAGTTGGGACGACGGTAAGCTGAAGAATTCCAGAATCGAACAGATCGCTAACTGAAGATGATATAGGAACATTATTAGTCGGCTTCCTAGGCACACTCCTCCACTATGCCACCTACGAATGGGCCGCCAAATCCGGCAACATGGGAAAACACATGTGGGACGTCTCTGTCCTCGCAGCCCTCTCCCCGGACCTCATGGTCCCCTCCTACATTCTCACCGTCTCCGCGCCCCCGACCTTCGGCTTTCTCAAATGCACATTCTTCATCCTTTACCTGCAGCTCTTCTTTCAACTCACCTGGATGCGCATCTGCTCCATTATCGGACTCATCTTAACCGGCGCCTTCTACACCGCCTTCACAATTGTCATGTTTTACTTCTCCACCCCCAGACCCGGGGAGCTGTTCATGCCGCGCGACACAGCCAAGACGACGAAGATTATCCTGCCCATTGCAATTGCGGGGCTAGTTATTGATGTGGCGATCTTAGTGCTACCGATTGCAGCAGTGAGCCAGTTGAAGGCTAGTCCAAAGAAAAAATTTGCGGCTACGTTGGTGTTCTTGACGGGTTTGATGGCGTGTGTAAGTTCGGCTGTGGGGTTATATTATCGGAGTCAAATTCATGCAGACGGAGATGTGACGTATGAGCTTGTGCCAAGCAATATCGCTACGTAAGTTCACATCTCTTTCTTTCTTACTGCCAACCGTGGCTAATTGAAACTCAGTGCTGCGGAGATGATGATTGGTGTTATGTGCGCATGCATGCCCTCGGTTGCCTATTCCTACAGGCATGTGCCCGCGCTCCAGGGCTTTCGTGAAAAACTATCGCCAAAGATCTCAGCACTTGTTCCTTCCACCATCTTTAAGAGTCGGCAAAGCACGCTACCGACTATACGCATAACAGATAAGTCTGCGAGTTCGGGGGTGCCAAGCCATTTGAAGGAGGCCGGAGATGAGATTTATTATCGGTTAGCGGATTATAATGGTTCGGATAAGAGCGTCATTTCTCGAGTATGAGATGGAAAATCAATAAAAGTTTTCATGGGACTTAATAGCATTGCAAGGGGGGATAAAATCAACGGAACGATCTGTTTTGAGATTGATGGTACTGGTGTCGTTTCGGGCATGGTTCTGAGGTACCTCGTCTAGAATCTTTTGGGCATTTTCGAGAGATAAAGGACTTCCTGGGCGGCGTATTTGGAGCCAGGTAAGGCCCCCCACGAATTCTTTAAGATCACTTGACCTAAAGACCGGAACAAATCAGCGCGAGAACATCGATTCCAGTATGTGCTGTCGCGGCAGCAACTCTAATAGCGTGCGTGCTGGCTCTGGCCAATATCGGTTCTTCTACGGCGTTCAACGGTATCATATCCGTCTCTATCGCTGGTCTCTTCTCGTCGTATTTGTTGGTCTCTGTCCTTCTATTGTGCCGGCGCTGCACGGGAGGCATAGTACCAGACAGCAAAGCCAACGTTGCCGGAAACGGCTCCTCGATACCTACTAAAGAGATTGATGGTCCAATTTTCTGGGGTCCTCAGAGGACACCCGGCGCCCTGGGAATCTTCAATAATGCCTTCGCCTGAATTTAGCTTACCTTCGTTCTATTCTTCAGCTTTGGCCAAGTTTTGCACACGTCACTGCGAAGACCATGAATTGATCCATTTTAGTAACAGGGTGTGTCGCTATCATTATTACTCTGTACTACCTTGTTTGGGCAAAGACAATTTACAACGGTCCAGTTGTTGAGGTGGAGCCAAGGTGTGTGGATGCTGGCTTTGCATGAAGCATACGCCCTCTCACTCCTGCCCTGAGAAGCAGTCGACGCGATCGCCATGCATGAAAAATGCCTTTTGGTGGAATTGGCGGGTGATGGAGACCCTATGAACAAAAGCTGCACGACTATTCGTGTTTGAGCTGAATCATTCTCATTCACTGCTTCTCATACGCCACATTTGTTCCCCACAAGTAAGTCTCAACATGCTCTCGAAAAGAAATTAATTTGATTTACGCGGAAGGCTCACATTTAAGTCAATGATTTTCTAATCCGTAATGTAATACCGGGTAATGAAACAATGCAAAACTTTTTAAACCACTCCCTCGCTCAGTAACTGTAGAAATTCCGAATAGTATAAGGTTCCCAATTGCCTGGCACTTGAGATTTTGTTGACATGAATAGCGAAAAGGCGAAGCTCAGAAGTTGTTTCCCTGGCTTTCATAGTGCTTGTAACCTCTGCGGTGCGACCAAAATATGATTCAAACTTTTCATGAATCTCTTATTCTGTCTGCTCAACCTTGACCTGGCCGACGTAGTTGAGCTTCATCAAATTCCTCGCCTACTGACCAGCAGGTTTATCTAGCATCTTCAACTGGGTGCTCCATAAGTCAAAATAGTTCCCGTCTTCGCCTTGTTCGACTTTTGCAATCTCATTCTCGACCTCAGTCCGATCCTTCTCAAACATCTCCCGGGCATTACAGCTCCGCTGGTGGAGCTTACCAAGCACCGAACTGTTGGAGAAGTTAGGAATTGTCATCTCGCTCGATCGAAGATACATGTCTACTCCCTTGTAGTAATTTTCCAGTGCATCTATCAATACTATATGCATTCCATGACCGTCTCGCAGCTTGGAACGAGTCGCAGGATCTCCATCTCCTGCTTGGGTGGTGTTGAGCTCGAGGAAGGCTCTTAGGATGCGCTCACACCAAATAACTTTTTCGTAGACGTCTGCAAAGATCTTCTTCTCAGCATCAACGACCTTTTGGTGGGCGTACATAGCCATTGTGATATAATATTTAGTAGGGGTGGTAGACGGTATCCTGAGAATGATGTGAATCTGTGATGCAGGTCAAGTAGCATTGGGGCCTGTTTTTATACCTGAGTTAAAATGAGACCGTTTTTCATTCAAGCAAGCAGTGCAAGGAACAAGGTTTACGTGATATGATAGTCTCCGAAAACGGCAAATAAGAACTCGCAAGCTTTGAGCAGCAGCTCGCCAACAATTTCGATTCAGTCAGCAAAGCGACAGTAGCGTCACAGGCGTTTTTGACATAGTGGAGGTACACGAGTGCTCTGGATGATATTAATACACATCACGTCTTACTGGAGATGAATGAGAAGACCAGGAGATATCGTTAGGACTATGTGATGCTGCTTGCTTCAGTGACGCACATTCCGCAGTGCTGTTACTAAGAGAGACCCAATAGTGCGTAAATACTATTGATGACTGGATTGAATACTTTTCTTCTCATTATGTGATCATGGCTTTATATTTGTCCTGTAGCAATCGGCTAGGTACATTCACACGCGCTCACAAGTCTGACCTTCGTCAGCGCGACCAAGATCAAGCAGCTTGCTAAATGCAAGCTAAGTATCACAACACTCGTCCATCAGCATAACTACTTACTCCAAACGCCCGGAAACATGTCGCTCTCCGCCATATCTGAAGAAGAGTTCAAGCCACTCCGAAGATCTGCCCCCATAAGTTTTAAGCGACGGATGGCGTGGTCTTCGCTAATTTCCTGTTTTCAAATGAAATCAGACCACTTATGCTGACCGCGGTGCAACTCGGAGTACCGTGCCTCAGCTTTGCGTGTTGTGCCCCAACCTTCATTGTCTTACATGACTTTCCTGTTGGGGAATAGCGTAACATTAGTTCTCGCCGTACCTTACCCGTATCTTACGACGCCTAAGCATATAAATACTGCATCGGCGCGCCTCTTCATCGCTCGTTGGAAGCCGCATCTGACTCTAACATCTGAAATTTCGCCCTTCTCTCCGAAGCCCGCGCCAGTCCTAAAGCAGATCCTCCCACTACAGTCTGAAGTTAGCGCGTGGGCGAAAACGTTGCCGCACGATAAACTGGAATGTGTACACCACACCCGGCTATCTCTTCTTCATTGGCGCCTACCTGACACTCCTCAAGTTCGCAACTACCCACAATTTCCAATTCGGGTTGCGTGACTACCAATCATGTCCTTCAAGCTCTCCGACGTAAACTTTGAAACCGACTTCGCGGAGCTCATAGAATGCCAATGGATAGCGCATGAAGACCCTCTCCAGACTTTCTATTGGCTTTTCTGTCCCATCCGCGAGAGCGGTCGAGATGCCTCGGTGAAGGAGTCTACTGCACGCATGCTCGAATGGCACGAGCATGACCCAAATGCGCGATGGCTCAAGGTCGAAGATACGGCTATTGGGCGCATCGTAGGGGGGCATGGTACAAGATATACGAAGAGAATCCGTTTGCTCATCCAGAGGAGGAAGTTACGGATTGGTATCCTGATGACAGCTCAAGGGATTTTGTGAGTCAGGCAATCGAGCAGATGGATGTTCCTCGCATGCAAATGGCGGCAAGACCGCAAGTCTGTACGTGATTTTAGATCTTTTTCAACACTTGTAAGATGGCGGGAAACTAACGCCGGACAGTCCTCAACATCCTCTTCACTCATCCCGACTACCGTCGAAAAGGCATCGGATCGATGTTAGTTCAATGGGGTATCGATACTGCGAAGAGCCTTGGAGTGGAGTTTTGGCTCAATTCGACGTCGGTGGGGAAGCCTCTGTACGACAAATTTGGTTTCGAGCTGGTGAAGAAGAACACTCTAGTTCCGAAGACGGAGAACCCAGATGAAATGTGGCAACAAACGAAGGAGAAATTTGGTGAGATCATCTTCTGGACAATGTGGCTACCAAAGGAAGGTGCTATTGACCCTGGCAATACTGTGCGACCTTGGGAGACTGTAGGTGCCTAACCTCCATGATGCCCAATAGTCTTTTCCTCGGATATTTTCTCATAAAACGTTGTTTGGTAGCAATGGAAACATGGGCTGGTCTATGGGAATTATTACGGAGAATTTTTGATGCATGCTCAATAAATAGCCTCAAGACCATGGTCCATGTCGGCCACCAAGTAGCTAGATTGTAGCTACAACATTGGTCCAAAATTTCCTGACAACAGGTGTGCGGGCCTAGTCACTAGAGAGTAGTCTAAAGTCGATATGAAGTTGAAGCGGAAGTAAGGCCTACAATTGCCTGACGGAGCCGGACGGGCACGGTCAAGTGGTTCCGACACCGAAAGCATAATCTGCTAATCAATCTCCACAGGCGCGTCCTCCTTTTTTTTGTTCGTCCTCCACGCTTTTGTGCAGAATGATCTTTGCGCAATATAGCTAGAGGGTGCTACCTTTGGTGACTTCACATCGTGTTCTTCTCTTCAGTGGTCTGTCAATTGGTTTGCCAGGATGAAGATTCTCCTATTGAAAGTGAGTGAGACAGGGAAGTGACTGTCTTTTAGGGAAAGGGCTCTATTAAATTCCGGTCCAGAAAACCGTACTCACCCCGACTCTACATACTTTCAGAGCTGACTACCGGCAGCGGGAGCCAATTGTCTGCTTGATAGTTAGAGGACAAACTTGACTTTGGACATATGTAACGACGTCACATAGGTCACATGACATTTGGTTGTGGAAGGCACTGCCTGAGGGCACTTACCGGTGGACATGTACACTTACCTCACGAGATCAAAAACACAGAGAATACATTCAGTTTCGTTGATCGATTGCCACTCTGCCTCCGGACCGCACAGCGGTTACATCATACTATCGCACAAGTCTATCGAGCTGTCACCGAGTAGACTCAGAAAGGTCGTCTTTCAGGGCAGGCTATATAGCAGGACCTCGGCGAGCGCAAAAAGGCGCTCAGAGAAGACCACCTTGAGGTCAAGAATCTTGTCACTTCCCTGAAGACCTTCGAGAACTACCTACGGGCCAGCGAAGACTACGAGAAATATTTGAAAGCGCACAGCGCCGCCTTTCAGGAGAGTCTCAAAAAGCTGAAGCATTCCGATCCCGCTAAGCTGCAATCCTACGTGGCCGCCGACTCCAAGGCCTTCGAGAAGCGCACTGGCAAATTCAACATACGGTGTGCCACGGCGATTATATCTGGAGATTCGGAGACTTTTGAACCTATTCTCAACAAGGTAGTCGACGAGGTGGTCAAGGAATCTGGAATGGTCGACGAAGACAAAGTTGCGAGGGCGGCAGCTCGGGACACGGACCAGGCAGATGCTACAGGTGCCTCCAAACTGACGAACTGATCAAGCCTAAGTAGCTTCATTTTCCCGCAAGAGGCTTGAGGCTGACTTCTTCAAGTAAGGCCTCCAAGGCATAGGGTATTTGCGGGACATTGAGGTGGAGATGTATGTAACGCTAGCGGCGATGAGAACGGTTTTGATTAGAGAGCTCGACCGCACGGCAGCGACGAGTCGGCAGGACAAGTAGCTTTGAATATGTTTCTGAGGCCACTACCATGAAACAAAATGACAGAATTAAGCACTTCATGCTCATAAATTTTGAAGTTCCTATGTGCCAACACTTCTGCTTCTATGAGAGGGCACGTGACCTTACCCATGTTTCCTTTTCGCGCTGATTTCAGTCTTTCAATAATTGTTGATAAATTACTACCGTAGGTAGTTTTCCGGTGTGGCTTTCCCATGTGGGGGTTTTGGAAAATTTTCAGGGGATCAATTAGCCTATTTCCTCTGTGCCTTTCCGGTAGAAGCCACCGCGATTTTCATTTCCCGTATGGCGTACCTTGCGTCATCTAAAACCATTAACTGGTCCCCTGGCTAACGCCAAGGAGACTTCCGAGGCTCACAACAATGTCACTGCTTCACAGTGCATTAGATGACAGGCCAGGAAGTCTATCAAATCGCTGATCGGCCAAGAACGTGACAGCCTTTTAAGGACCAGTGTAAAGGGCATGCTAAAGATACTGAGAAAACTCCAGATGCTGACAACATATCGTGACCCAGATAAGGAGGTGATATCGTATGTGGGGACTAACTTGAATAGCTCACTGGGCCAACGGACGTACCTAATGTTTGTGCTAAGGAGACTCAAGTCGGCAACCTTAAGACTGTATATGTAAAGGTATAAGTCGAGATTTTTTCCCCATCATATGCACTACTAATTGGTTATTTAACCTATGTTCAAACGGGGTATTTTGCATAGCTTAGAATAATGGAATCAGTGCCTTTGTTGTTACAGGGCCTCCAGACTTCAGTCAACCAACTGTACTGCTCAAAAATGCGGACGGATAGGTTCCTTCACATACAGCTAATAAATTTAGAAAGAACCGGCTCTCCCAAGGTAATACATTGTCTCCTGCGTGCAAGCGCTCCGTACGCGACACAGACCAACATACACTTAACGTGCCTGCACTGGGGCCTGTATATGCTCCATATATATTTTTCAATAGACAAAATATTCCATCAAGCGTGGCTCAAGAAGTGTGCGTCTGGCATAGATGACTTCTTGCAGTCTGAGTCGTGTTTCATGCCTGATGGGTAGGGTACCTTCTACGCCAGGCGTTCATCCCATGGGTCATCCTTGATCCTTTTAAAGAATTCTTTTTGCTCAGAATTCTTCTTGGAAGAGTCAAAGTTCGAATCCCCGCCGTTCCCGTAGCCTTCTTCTTTACTTATTTTCTTTATTTTTCTCTTCATTCGTTTCATGGTAACTACTGAAGCAGATACATTCACTCTCAGCAAGCGAATAACCATGCATCTTGAAGTTGGTCTTTATCTATAACCCTATTAAATAACGAAGAGCACAACAGCCTATGTATTACTTTCTCTCATGGTGGGTGAAGTAATTGCTGCTTGCTAACAATTGTTTGTGTAAGCAATCACAGGGAATGGGGAAAGCTGGCTAGAGTGCTATGCGTCCTCCGTGACGGCCTTGATCACAGCCACATATAGCACACGGGTAGTGGTATACGAAGCTTGGTTTCTATTTGACCACTCAATGAGACTTTCTGCATCCAATAATCCTTTCTCTCGATTGCTGCACCAAGACCCACATCACCGATCGGATCCGTCTGAAAGAAACCAAGCCTAGTTAGATGACGATAGGCGAAGGTGGACTCTCACATCATGGCTCTCGCATACAATCGCATCGTCGACCGCGACAAAATCATTGCCTACTGCGCGGAAAACCCGATTTTTCCTGGAACAGCCATTTGCGAAGACACGCCACTAATTCAGGTTGACATCGCAGTACTCCATCCAGAGTTGACAGAGAGGCTGAAGAATGCTTTTACAAGAAAGAGTTCCAACAAAGATACAACCATATTCAGTCCGCCTGGGGTCAGCTTTCCGACCGGGATCGTCTACGTTTCAGCCTCCTCCCAATATCCGAAGAACCAAAAATGAAGGAAATTATATGGATTACGAGACCATTATCAGAATATCCCGAAGGCACGCTCGAAGTGTCGATGGGGTCTCCATGAATCAAGAGGCGATGACTCGGCTCTTGATTCCGCAGAAAATTAGCCTAGTTGGACACTCGTGTCGACCAAATGCCGAAATAGAACATAAAAATGGAGTGAGCAGACTTCGTTCGACAGAAGAGATTTCCGAGGGGGAAGAGGTCACTACCGACTTGCTTGTGGGCGACTCTTGGGTCTAGGATAGGGTGGAAAGACAGAAGAGACTAGAGCGCTGAGACACCGTCTGCAAATGCTAGGACTGTAAGGCCCGATACGAAAATGATGGGGAGGCAATGAGACGCAAGATGAAAATGCTGAAGCCAAGTGAAAATGCTGAAGCCAAGAATTGACCGAATAATCTCTGAAGTACATCATCCGCCGACCGCACTGAGTGCAGCCCGCTTGAAACTTCTAGCTCAACAGCTCATAGATACTTGCGAGTATCTCCTTGAGCTCGAGCATATCGGATTTTGCGACATAGGCTTGCAGTTGCGTACTACACAAAAGCGGTTGTGCATGCTTCCATTGGGGACATCAGTAATGCTTCAGGATACGCCACCAAAGCAATTGCTGTCATTGATAGTGCATACGGAAAGGGGTCGCGACGCTCGCCTCGAGAAGCCGCAGAGGAACTACTGGAGAAGTTGTGTTCACCAAAGAGGGTACCGGAGCACACTACGATTTCAACCCTTAAGAGATTCAATGCAAGCCTGCACTTTACTCACATATTAAGCAACGGTGGCCTCTATCTGGTGTGGGGATCATTGATCAAAGTTGGGGGCTCAGCTAGGGTTAACAACTGGGTTAATTCCCTTGCATCAAGTACTCAACTGGATTTTGGGTAGCCCTTCATATATGGATAGCCAGCTCTATAAACTGAATACTCTTGCGTTAAAGTTATTGCATGAACTTTAGCTTGATAACTGCCTAAAACATGAAAATTAGTAGTGAAAAGATATGTAGTGTGAGAAGTGTTTGGCATACAACTGTGAGGTCAATCCAGAACAAGCATATTTGGAGTTTGTGATTGTATCATAATGAGAATTCGATAAGGGTCAAAACAGCTTCCACCATCTCACGGAATACTATTGAATGAACAATCAGATGAGGCTAGATACACGTTGATTGCTCTAGATGCTCTATGCATCAAATATCCGGACTATATATCGGGCATTATCATCCGGGTCTTCTCTATCGTATGGACAAGGACGATCACGCTTGTCAACAAATGTCAGCCTCTACACATGCCTTCGACGGCCCAGGCCCATGGCGAGTGAACGATAGTATACAGGTTGCTGATGTTCCAGTAACAACCAAAGGCAAAAGGGTTGAGCCAGCTGGGGCGGTCAAGTTTCAACCAGGACACCGTTTGATTGCGGAAGAGCGACCTCTCCTCGGCATTGACACGGGGATACTCTTTGAATAGTGGGGTAATTTACAGGATGAATTCTGGAAATCCCAGAAGCGAGGCTGCCTCAACGATGAGGGGGTATGTTCAAAGCATTCACAGAACTTTCTGAGTCGGACCATGACGCCTCTCTACCTCTATATGACCAGTTCCATCCTCCACAGCCTTTATCTCTCGACGGTTTCATTCACACAAACGCGTTTCGTCCAACTTTTCCAACATCGGCCGACAAAAGACTACGTGGCTAATCGTGTACCTCAACATCTTTCGAATCAATCATAGTTGCATCCCAAATGTAGAGCTCGTGTTCCTTGATAGTGAGAATTCTTGGGCGGTTTCATTGGTTGCAATCAAAGAAATCGATCCAGGGGCAGAAATTACCATCGATTACTGCACAGACTTGTGACTCCACGATTGGAAATCCTATGATGGGCTGACTTTTGACGGTTGGGGGTTTCATTGCGATTACCCAGACTGTATTCCCGCAAAATGAAAGTGGTCAGACGCGGAACGCAAGAAATTGGTCAGCAATCGGACGGCTTTACAAATGCATCGGATGGACGAGTGACTACAGGGTCTATTGGTGCCTGACAATCTGCTCAGTCAACTGGAGCTAACCAGGCGAACGGAGCTTGCGACCGCTTATCGCAATCGGGTAGCACGTATTGCAGGCAAGGATGTCGGATGAGCGGAGGCGTGAGTTCACGATCAACCTCCATTTCTAAGTGTGGTACTGCTGATTATATAGTAGCACATTGCAGCTTGCGGAGATATATGAGCAGTTAGAAGAGATATTCATTGCACGTGGTTTCACACAGGAAGCCTTACACTACCACGTTCGGATATTGGGGAGAATAACGAGAAATCAATGATTATAAGCAGGATGCGGACAACTCTTAAGGAGAAGCAGAGTAAATAGCTCACTTCTAGGTGGGATAGGTAAAGCATTTAGGAAGTTGAGTGAAAACAGTGACACGTGAAGGGTCTTGGTCTTGTGCGTCCTCAAGACTAGCATGGTGTTTACATTCGTCAACACGCGATGATACGATAATGCAGCCTCTGACAAATAATGAAGTGTACCATATTATTTCTTTTTGTTGATATTGACGTCTATAAATAGTGAGAAGAATGAAGAGGAAGAAGATGCGGAAAGAAAACGCCTATCGAAGGCGAAGTGACTACACTCGCGCACTGCGCATCCCTAGAATATCCTTTTTAAGAAAAATCTCAATCCCTCAAACCGCCATCGAAGTCCTCAAAAATTACTTCTCAAGCACCCGCCCAGATTTACATGAAAGCGGCGCCCCTACGACCCAAGCGACGTCCTTGGAGAGCTTGTGCAGCATTATCATTAGGTTGGGCATCCCCGAAACCACAACCGCCATCCCTCTCCTGTGCTATAACCGGGCCAGCGCACTTTCCAGTGTTGAATCCACAGCAGCCGGCAGCACAGTCGGCGTCCGAGGTGCAAGGTCCGGTGATGAACTGAGTACCGGGGGCTACAGCGGCGGCTTGCGCACCCTGGGCGTTACCGTTCGCGTTGGCGTTACCGTTCGCGTTGGCATTACCATTGGCATTCGCATTACCGTTGGCGTTAGCGTTTCCAGCTCCGCCTAGGGCGTTGGCGTTGGGTTGAGCGTCGCCGAATCCACAACCACCGTCTCTTTCCTGGGCCACAATAGGAGCGGCACACTTTCCGCTGTTGAAGCCACAGCATGCGGAGGCGCAATCAGCATCCGATGTGCATTCGCCCGTGATGAACTGGGTGCCCGGAGCCTTGGCGGCAGAAGTAGCACTAGCAGCCGCAGCCGGTGCGCTTGTAGTAGCCGCCGCGTTCGCATTTCCATTCGCGTTCCCATTCGCGTTCGTAGCTCCTCCAGTGATGGCCTGGGCAGCAAGGTCATTCGGCTGGGCGTCGCCGAAACCGCAGCCACCGTCACGCTCTTGAGCCACAACGGGGCCAGCGCATTTGCCGGTGTTGAAACCGCAGCACGAGGATGAGCAATCAGCATCCGATGTGCATGGTCCTGTGATGAACTGAGTGCCTTGGGCGGCGACGTAGAGAGAAACTGAACTCTTGGTTAGACTGGTGTTTCAAGAATGGTATATTTGGTGCCTTACGGTTGAGCAGGGCGGCGATCTTGAAGATTGGAGCCATGGCGTCAATATAAGATCGAAATAGATGATATGTCGGAAGGAGGGTATGAATAGAAGTTATCGTAAGGACCGGCCGGCTTCACCTGGAAGTAAGAATGAAGGTTTGAAGAAAAGACACAAAATGTGTAGAAGTCGATGCTGCGGGATGATGGTGATGAGGCATTCTGTAGTCGTTCCTCAGGTCAGTCTTATACCCAGGGCACATCTTCGGACAACCCCAGGCGCTTCAGCGAGATCCTGCGGACTCTGCCTTGGAGTATCCACATCGTCCCGAAACGCGCTCGAATACCTGCAGTTGCCTCGGATGGGGATAGCACTCCTTGGGAAGGTGACATAGCCTCTGTCCGTCGGCGCTTCATGACTCGTACGAAGATGTTCTGTTTGCGAATAAGATGTGCATGATGAACACTGTGACTGTTGCTTCCAAACAACTGGATTCAGAATAGAAGCAGATGTTGAACGTTATGCGTTTGATGTTCTTTTTCCGGCGTCTTGAGGGGTGGCGTAGCCGGGAGACGTGCTCCCTGTCAGAGTGCGGGGCGGCAGGCCGGGGACCAGCGTTCCGGGTCTGTGGAGCCAATCAGAGGGCCGGCGCTTCATTCACCCTTCACCAGCCACAGACGTCTTCTGGATGGTGCCATACGTTGCTCCACTCAGCGTTAATTCAGGACCGGTGCTCCCTTGCGTTATTCATCCAGACCTTTCCGTGTTGATAGTAGTTCATCCTGCGGCGTTCTGACAGGGGTCAAACGAAGCCGGTCGCGGAGCACCAGGTTGCCGCGCGCACCGTCGGAGGTATGTGTCAACCGTGCATATATGGCCACTCCGTCAACCTCTTTCTTATGCATTGCGACCGTTTCTTTATGCCTCACTGTATGTTTGACAAAATGGCCTTAGGTTTCCCGCTAACATTTTCTCGCCCATCGTTGCAGCCTGCTGGACTTGGGATGAGTGGAAGGATTCCCCACGATCTGCTGAAGGTTACAATCTGCCAAACAAACGATATGCTGCAGGGCGGTCGCGATGCCTTTCGGATGGTGTCGTTGCCGTCTAAGTGACCTCTCTTCCGGGCGCTACGGGTGAGTACACCTAGACTCGCATTGCACTTATCGCCAGTGGCACGGCCGTAGCAGAGGATAAATGTTGAGAATTGGCGTAGCGTCTCAGTCTTCTGCCTCTGGGTCGTGATCCGAGATGCTGACTTCGTGGTGGCGTTTCCGGACTTCGCCTGAGGCGAGACCAGCTTCACCACAGTCATGCCGCTACCAGAGGATTGGCCCTAACAACTCATCGACGAAGCAGGCTACGAGGCCGAAGGATGGTATGAGCGTTGGCAACGACTGGATGGAACCCAGATTTGCACAAGCGCAAAAGGCGGACGTCTCACTCAGTTGAAGAGGCAGTCGTGCTCGACTAAGTATCAGATTTTCGGGCCTCGAATTCAAGTTCACTAGTTTCGCCGATTGCAGGTAGAGGTGAGCAGGAAAGTGCGAGGAAAGGCAAGAATTAACCCCGCTTATCTCCGACTCATCTCCGTAGATCCGAGATCTGCTCGTCGCGGAACTTTATTGTGACTTCGCCCTGCTTCTATCCTCCATCGCTCATCACCTATCTTCCATCTCGTTTCCTCTTCGTACCGCCGTCTTGGTCAAGGAAAGTGTGAGAAAATTGAATTGCGGCTGTGATTTCCTTTATGGGAAGAGCTAAGGTATCCAAATAACATCATCCATCTGTCGGTCGATGCGATAGACCTATCAACCCTCATAGAGACATTTCACGTTAACCGAAGGCATCACAAGCAATGCAGAACTGTGCGGAAAGCGAGCGATATCTGGAAATTTGTGCTTTATAGCGAGGCAATCGGCCGCTCGCGGCACCCAGATGTGCGACAAGGGATCGACATGCACATGGCTATGCCTACAACGACTCCGCCAGAGCCTCCCTCCTCGACTTGCTGTTCGGATCAAAGTAAGGGCGCTCACCCAACGATACAGCTCTCTGTCCAGTCCTCGCACCTAGTCCATCATAGTCGAACGTCGCGGAGTGGTACACGCTGCGGTTGTCCCAAATCGCCAAATCGTTCACATTCTGCCACCTGTGGCGTACCTGCAGGTCATGGTTCTCGACAATCAATTGCACGAACCAGTCGAGCGTGCGTTTGCTCTCTTCCTCGGTGAGCTCGTTGATTTTCTGCACGTGGTGACCGACGCCGAAAACGGACTTCCAGCCGGTCACAGGGTTCGTTCGGATGACTGAGTGGATTGCTTGCAGTTCCGTACCTACGTTCTCCGGGGCACCTCGCGGCTTGTCGTAAAGTTGGAAACCGTTGTCTTTGGCGGCCTCGTTGAAGCCCGGCTGCGCATAGGTGGCCGTGAGCTTATCGAAAAAGTCCTGGTACGGCTTCGACAACCGATCGTACAGCTCGTAACCGGAAGCCCACAGCGTGTCTATCACCCCACACGTCAGTCGCCATCCGTTGAGACCGTGACAACATACTCACCGCCACCCGTTTTGGGGAGCTCCGTCAGCCTGAGAAGCGCGTAATCACTGGGTATCGGCTCAAAGGTGATGTCGCTGTGCCAGCCGCCCTTGGCGCTCTGCTTCTTGTTGAAGTTGAGGAACCTGTTCTTGTAAATTTCCTTCGCCTGCTCGGAGCTGATCACACTGATTTCGTCGTCTTTACCGCCAAGGCGTCGCCCGGAGTTGCTGACGGGATGGATGTGGAGCTTTGAGGTCTCAGGTTTGCCAGACAACTCACCAAGGCGTTGCGCTAACTCCTTCTGCAGGTCGTTGTCGAGATCGTCTTGCTTACGGAAAAAGACTACTCCGCGTTGAGAGACTGGCGCAATGGTTAGTGCTCGAGCGAACAACACCAGACCGGACACCTTACTCGTGATGGCGAGGTCGCGCAGCAACTCGTCCGAATTTGGTGCTCGAAGCCACTCTTTCAGGTTTACATCCGCGAATTCACGACCAATGACCGGCGTGACATCAAAAGACTTGTATTGGTCAAGTACACCCTTCAATTGGAGTGGCTCTCGATGGGTTGGTGCCTTGGTCTCGTTCGATTGGCCGACAGCGGTGATTGTTTGGGTGGTCATCTTGGTTGAATTGCTTGGATTGCTTTAGGTGCTTAGTAGATGATGTCGGTACGTATGCCTTTGAATGCTTCACATCCAGCAGCCTTACTCCTCTTATAAGTCTTGCTCCTCTCCGAGAACGCCATAGCCTCTGCTAATGTGTAAAGGTTTCGCAATCGCGTGATTCCTTATCTGCCCCCATTGCATCATCGCAAGGTTCTATCTCGCAACACTTCTGGGCTGCTGCCACTCAATCCGGACTCTATGATGCTGTTGGCTGCTTCGACACCATTGAGCTTAGGAATCGACGAGCTCGTCGTGTTGATGTTGAGTCGCCACTGAGGGGTCCGTGTGCGAAATGTGGGGGGCAGATGGCGTGCTCGGCGGAACCCAACAACCAAACAACCAAGGAGAGAACGCACGTTCTCGAGACTGCAAATGAACCTCCGCCGCGTCCACCACTATCACTGGGCAACTTTCCCCACGTTTTGTGGAGGCTCACGTGCGTTACTTTTAAGGGTCTGAAAAGGTCTCGTCGACAGGCGCCACACGCGACGGGATCTTACAACTGCGACATCAGAGCCGAAGCCCACTCTCGGCTAGTTGCTATACTATGCATAGCTATGCCATCGTTTCTCACCTTGATGGTATCATTTTTGCGCAAATCTCGCAAGTACGAAGCCCGGAAATATAGTGTTAAACTCCGACAAACTCCATCGGACGGTTTGCTTGCTCGGAGTGTCGCTGCATCACGAAATATGCGACCTAAGCGAGAGAGCGTTCTGTCTTGTGCTCGGCTGGGTTCAACGCCTTCACGGAACAAGCCACAGGCTTGTTCTGCACTTCGACAGCTCCCAGCTTGTCGGTTCTTCCCGACTTGCCGGAATATTTGGATCGAACCACGAAGCGCACGACAGCATTCAGACTACATCATCACAATTCATGCTTGCACCTCGTCGACTAGATGAGCCGCCAGTCGTTCGGGCCTTTGGCGCTTGAAGATTTGTAATTCGGAAGACA
Source organism: Lentithecium fluviatile CBS 122367 (assembly GCA_010405425.1). NCBI lineage: Eukaryota > Fungi > Ascomycota > Dothideomycetes > Pleosporales > Lentitheciaceae > Lentithecium > Lentithecium fluviatile. The sequence continues at coordinate 287,082 of MU005584.1, forward strand.
TATCGAGGAAACGAGAAGCCAATTTCGAGCCACACCTTAAGAGAAAGTTTGGCATCAGAACGACCGATCTGAGGCGTCGTTTCTGGACTCTGCCGCCAGAGGATTCTGGTACCATGGCCAGCTTCCTTATCACTTGGAACCTCCACAATAGCAGTCCAGCCGGCACTTGGCAGTATTGGCAGTGTATCTCTGGAATATTTGCCATTTTCCACGTGGATTGCGTGAAGAGCCACAGTGCAGGACTTCACCAAGGTACCTTCGCAATCTCGCTGCTGGAATCTATAAGAACGCGGAACCCGGTGGAGGCATGTATCGCGGATTAATTGCACACACTCTTGTGGAACCACAGCCCTTGTGCCTACAATGTCTACCGTCCTCACGGGCTCCAAGAATGCTGCGTCAGCATCCTCAACCGGCAATGGCGCGATACCCCACGACAGGGGTATCATGCAGGAGAAAGATGGCAGCACCGAGACTATCACCGAAGAGGTTCTACCTCTCGGAGTACCTCTCGAGGAAAGAAGGTTCTGGTTCCAGCGCGCGAAAGCATATGACCCCGATGCGATTGCTACCTTGGTGCGCCCTGCTGCTTGCAGTGTTCAATTAAGTCGCTAACGAGGTTAGCCGAGCGTCTACGACAATCCCGATTCAGCGAAGCAATACCAACCGCGTGGAGACTGGTAGGGCTTCCAAGATATACCTAGAGCAGATCGCTGACAGGTCAATTAGGGAGAACCTGCATAGGTTCAATCCTCTCGCACGATGGACCTGGGGCGAGGAGCATCAGCTCGTCCGCAAAATTGATCTTCGCATCCTGATCTTCACATGCTTTTGCTTCATGGCACTTGAGCTCGATCGCGCAAACATCCAGCAGGCGAACACGGACAACTTCCTTAAGGACCTGCATCTGACCACCAATGGTACGCGCACTATTCACGCATACACATCATCTGTCACTAACACATTCAGACTACAATCTCGGAAACACCGTTTTTAAACTTAGCTTCCTCTGCGCTGAGCTCCCTTCGCAACTCGTCAGTAAGTGGATGGGTCCAGATCGCTGGATCCCGCTGCAGATGATGCTCTGGTCCATCGTTGCAAGCGCTCAGTATTGGCTCTCGGGCCGCACGAGCTTCCTCGCATGCCGCTCTCTACTCGGTGTGTTGCAGGGAGGCTTCATCCCAGACGTCATCCTCTATCTGTCCTACTTCTACAAACACCATGAACTCACTCTTCGCTTGAGCTGGTTTTGGACTGCTATGAGTATCGCGGATATCTTGGCAGGCTTTCTTGCGTACGGACTGCTGCATATGCGAGGCGTGGAAGGGCAAGCTGGGTGGCGGTGGCTGTTCTTGCTCGAGGTATGGGATTTCCGAAGCACGTGGTCGTTCTCGTCGCGGCGTTGCTGACTCATACCAGGGTTTGCTCACCTTCCTCATTGGCGTCGCTGCCGTTTTTCTCATGCCACCGGGCCCATGTCAGACAGCCAACTGGGCTCGTGGCAAGAAAGGGTGGTTCACAGCACGCGAAGAGGAAATCATGGTCAACCGTGTCATTCGAGACGATCCGTCAAAGGGCTCTATGCACAATCGGCAGCCCGTTACGCCGAGGTTGCTGTGGAAGAGCTTGAAGGATTACGATCTTTGGTATGTCCCTTCATGCCGGCTGCTACTCATAAATCACTTACTTACCATTGCACAGGCCTCTGTACATCCTTGGTCTTACCTTCCAGATCCCCATGACGCCACCCAATCAATACCTGACTCTCTCGTTGCGCGGACTTGGCTTCGATACTTTCCAGTCCAACTTGCTGGCGATTCCTTGGACCGTGCTCCACAGTACGTCTCACCCACTCTCCTAGAACGACATCGTGCTAATAAGGCTATAGTCATCTCCATGCTCGCCCTCGCATACTCAGCCGAAGTCTTCGGCGAACTCACCTTCCACTCCATGACCAGCCAGATCTGGGTCCTCCCATTCCTCATCTGGCTTGTAGTCGCCGACGTCGCCAAGACCAGCAGATGGGTCGTCTGGGGCGTCATCACGCTTCTCCTCAGTTACCCCTCTCGTACGCACCCACGTGCCCCCTCTCACAAGTCCCTAGCTAACACTACCCTAGCGCACCCCATCCAAGTCGGCTGGAACTCGCGCAACTCCAACACAGTCCGCTCGCGCACCGTCTCCGCGGCCTGCTACAACATGTTCGTGCAAGCGGGCGGCATTATCTCATCCAACATCTACCGCAAGGACGACGCGCCGAACTACAGGCGTGGGAATCGCACGCTGCTCGGCATCGCGGTGGGAAATATTGGATTGTACTTTTTGACGAAGGCATATTACGCATGGAGGAATAAGAATAAGGACAGGAAGTGGAATGCCATGACGGTGGAGGAGCATCATGAATATTTGGAGAATACGACGGACGAGGGGAATAAGAGGTTGGATTTTAGGTTTGCGCATTAGGCGGGATGGGGTGGGAAGATGAGCAGGGTGGATTGATGGATGTTGGAGCAGGCGGAGGAAAGAGGACGGCAGAGGACGGCCGGTGACGGGTCTGATGAACAGGATGTTGTAGTGGCTGCTCTGTTGGATGCGCCTACGGTTGGAAAGGGACGAGACGAGGGCCGCTTAGTCATTGCCAGATCCCTTCCGTGTCAGCAAGCTCCTAACTCCGGACTTCGTAGTTAACGAGTGTTCCGACAATACCGCCGGGCCCGGTGTTTCCCCGAGTGCCCCCGTCAAGAGTCCCATGGCGCTCTCTCGTGTACAACAGGATAGTAAATGGCTCGCGGAAACGCGACCTCCAGGTACAAGACTGGTATCTGGCCTAGGTTAGTGTCTTCATATCGAAGCGTTCCAATTAATCCGCCACTTCATCTATCGCACCTCTCCCACCTCGGGCATCCATCCGAGGGTTGCACTCATCGTCGCAAGTTGAATGTCAAGAGTGGGGTATCATCGCATCAGACCCAATTTTTCCCGACAGCTTCGGGCTAGCTGTAAAGTTGGGTCGCAATGATGTGACGCACTGAATGAGGCGCAACACCACCGAGGTTACGTTACGTTCTGTGTCCTTCTCTCGACTATACCCTCGCATCCCCCGCTCTTCGATCGCAGTTTACACATACCTCCATCATGTCCTCACCAAAGACGATCCGCTGGGGTATTCTCGCGACAGGCGGCATCGCCGTCACCTTGTGCGTACCCCGCAGCCCCGCATTCTAGTTGAGCTCCAACACTGACATCTGACAGCACCAAAGATTTGCTCGTCGACCCCACCACGCGCGGTGTCAAGCACATCAAGCACACTGTCGTCGCGGCTGCATCGTCATCGTCCAAGTCGCGCGCTGAGAGCTTCCTCAAAGATGTGGGCGCGCCGTCCGAGGCAAAGGCGTATGGCTCCTACGAGGAGCTGGTCAAGGACCCCAACATCGACATCATCTATATCGCGACGCCGCACTCGCACCACTACCAGAATGCCATGCTATGCCTGGAAGCCGGAAAAAATGTGCTGTGCGAGAAGGCGTTTACCGTGAATGCCGCGCAAGCACGCGCCCTGGCGGACAGGGCGAAAGAAAAGGGCCTCTTCCTGATGGAGGCTGTCTGGACGCGATACTTTCCGCTGTCCGTCTATGTGCGCGAGCAGATCACGTCCGGCCGCATTGGCCCCGTTGCCCGCGTCTTTGCCGACAACAGCATGGCCACGAACCCCGAGGAAGCCTGGAAGGACGGCAAGCACCGCATGGTGAATCCCGAACTCGCCGGCGGTGCCCTCCTCGATCTCGGCATCTACAGCCTGACCTGGGTCTTCCAAACGCTGTATCACACACAGCCCGAGTCCGCACGCAAGCCTCCCAAGGTCCTCGCCGCACTCAAGAACTACGGCGCCACACAGGACGCCGACGAAACCACCACCGTCGTGCTCAGCTTCCCGCGCTCGGAAGAGTTAGGCGGCGACGCGCACGCCATCGCCACAACCTCAATCCGCATCGCGACGACCCCCGGCGGCAACACCGACGCCCCGGGTATCCGCATCCAGGGCCCCAAGGGCGAGATTCAGGTCTTCCCGCCTGCGTTCCGTCCCACCAAGACCAAGATTATCGGCAAGGACGGTAGCGTCGAGGAGAAGGAGTGGCCGCAGCCCGGGCCCGGGGAGGGCAGCGGGTGGTACAATGGGTTTGGGGGCGGCAAGAATGCGGAGGGCGAAGGCCATGGCATGTTTTGGGAGGCGGATGAGGCGGCGTCGGCGCTGGTGGAGGGTAGGAAGGAGGGCAAGTATGAGGGTCTGGAGGAGAGTATTGTTATTATGGAGGTTATGGATGAGGTGAGGAGGCAGGGCGGTTTGACGTATCCCGAGAAGATTGAGACGACTAAGTATCCGACGCAGCTATGAGGGACGTGGGTCGGATTTTGCACTGCGCGAGCCCTTGCGCTGCGGGTACATACTTTCGTCACGCTCGGCGGCAGATCCATTTGTGCGGCGGTAGGTTAGTACGTTCGGCGGCGAGTCGGTTCGCTTGGCGGCGGATTCATACAAAAAAGCGAAAGGCGAAGAGCTGTCAAAATGTCACCATCGGGTACTGCTAGACTTAAGCGCTCTTGACGTCACTAGCATTTTTCGCTCCCGCTTTAGCCGTCCAAGGACTGGCGGTTTCACACTGTTGGGATTGTTTCAGTTTGAACCCCGCTGGCGCCACCGCGATACGGTCACCCCATCCTTTATCTCATTCATGCACTGTCGCTCTCGCTTTCACTTCTCGAAGAATCTCAATAGAAACTCGTCTGCCTTCGTACCGTCCCAAAAGCCAATATTCCGCCTTATTTCTTCTTATTGCTATCGGCTTTGTCCACTTCTTCATGAACTCATCATCTAGTCGTCGAAGCGAGGCACGCCACGGTTACTCATTATCCCGCACGGACCCGTTCGAGCACTGCAATTCGGGAGTGATTCGAAACGGTGGAGCTTTTCCACCACTCATCTCCTTCCGTCCAAGAAACGGTCATGAATCGAAGGTGCTCGTCGACCAGCGAAGACAACTTTCTGGCAGACATGGTAGGAAGGTGTTGCGGAAGCGAAGCCGGGCTTGCTGAGCGAATCCAAGTGAACATTTTGCCATCCCTTGAAGCTAAGAGCACTAACAACCCCGCTCTTGCTCTGGGTACGAGATACGCGGGATCCGGGTCTACGATAGCAACAACGGGTACCCATAACTAACGCTCCACCTTACCAGAACCGTCTCCAATTCCCACCCTATCTCCGGAATAATTTACTCGCTTGACATGCAGGACCAGTCGTGGGGTTATCCCCCTAGCTTCGTTTACACAAACAAGCCTCGTTCCAATCTATCCGGCGCTCAAGCGACAACCTCGACGGCTTTAGCTCCTCCCCTTCGATTCAGCACTCAACGACGGCGCATGCGAGACCAATCTCATGCGGGATTGGCATGTCGGCTCATATCTTACGATGGTCAGGGAATATAAGAGGAATTCCCCACCGCTTGAGTGGAAGGCCAGGACTGTGTCTCCCTCCCTTCCATTCGCCTTCTTGTGCATATCCGTTCGATTTGATCTCATTTGGTAGATCTTCTCCCAACTTATATTCACTCTTTTCAGATCACACCTTATCCATCCAAACCTTTGTATACTCGAATCACTATGCGTTCCATCGCCGTTCTCACAGGCGTATCTGTCCTCGCCTCCTCCGTGGCCGCCCACGCAACTTGGCAGGAGCTCTGGGTCAACGGCGAAGACAAGGCGAAGACTTGTGTTCGTGAGCCGCAGAGCAATAGCCCTATCACCGACGTTACGAGCAACGACATTCGCTGTACGCTCTTTCAATGCCTCCCTCTCATCCCCACAGCTGACCCCCATCCCAGGCAACGCCAGCCCCAAAGCCGCCTCGACGACCTGCGCCGTCGCCGCAGGAGATACCGTCACAATCGAGATGCACCAACACGACGCGCGTACTGGCGAAGAAGCCATCGGCGGCGCGCACTACGGCCCCGTCATGGCCTACCTCACTAAAGTCGACGACGCCGCCACCGCCGACGGATCGACCCCCTGGTTCAAAGTCTTCCAGGACGCGTGGCGCAAGAATCCCTCGGGATCGTCTGGCTCCGACGACTTCTGGGGCACCAAGGATCTCAATACCAATGGGGGCAAGATGGATTTTGCTATTCCCAAGGATCTGGCGCCGGGCGACTATCTTTTGAGGGCGGAGGCGATTGCGCTGCATTCGGCCGGAGGGCTGAATGGCGCACAGCCGTATGTGAGCTGTTATCAGATAAGCGTGAGCGGGAGTGGGACGCTGGCGCCTGAGGGCGTAAGCTTCCCGGGGGCGTACAAGCCGACCGATCCCGGGCTGCTGTTCAACATGTACACAGCCGTCTCCAGTTACACCGCTCCCGGCCCGGCTGTCATTGCAGAGGGCACAGAGCTCGAGGCTGGAAGTGATGGAGCGAAGGTTTCTGCAGGAGCTAGTGCGGCCCCAAGCGCTACGAGCAAGGCGAGTACTTCGACTGCGGCTCCAAGCACGACCTCCTCTGCTGCTACGTCGATCGCGCAAAATATTCAGACTCCTACCTCTTCTGCTGTTGCGGCTCCTTCTACCACGGCCGCTGCTGAGGCGCCGAGCAGCGCAACGAGTGCACCGGCCGCTTCTGGCACGATTGGCTGCGAGAAACTTCCCGAGAAGTTCAACGTACAGCAGTTGATTGCGTTCTTGAAGAACTAGAGCTTCGACAAGCGGACTGGGCTTTGGGGTCAGGTCTGGAATCGGTGGGAGCTCAGTAATGGATGGATTGGATTACTTTCTTGATGTAGATATTACATTCTTCTTCGATATCTTCGATTCATTTTGACACTTCACTTCTCATTCTTTCTTCCTTGTTCTCTCACCACTCTTCACCACTTCCTCAATCCCTCCTCGTCACATTTACTCTCCAGCTTCTCTCACGCACCACCGTTCCTGAGCTCCAGATGCCCAACACATCAACCCCTTCCCAACCGCTCGCCACCCCACATCCATACCCTCCAAAACCTCACCCCTCCCTCAAACGCCTTGTTAAAAGCCCCAACTCCACAACAATTGACCTCCGCTCAACCTTCCCAAATTTCGGCCCGCAAATGCCCTCTCAGCCCCCAAACGGTCCACTAGTCCCTTCCTACGTGTACTCGAATTTTCCGCATAGCAAAATCCCTTCGCCGTCGTCCACAGCAACGCGGTTTGGGAGGTGGTCTGTGTATCAAAATTGAACAACTGGACAAGCGCGAGGAAGATTTCGCGCGCGGGAATGGTGTTTTGGCAGGTTGCCAGTCTATCTTGATCGCGGTCTCGATTCTGGCATTAAAACCCCAGTAACCTGGGGCAGCAAAAAGAGTCCAGGTTTGGCATATACGCAGTAGCGCACCATGTGGGTGGCGGGGAGGAAGCTCTGTCTTCACACGTACAGTGCCGTGTCACTCTCTTACATACACTTTACCAACTTGGCCTCGAATATGCTCATCTGGGTGTTATGCCCTCGAGTTCTTCCTGGGGACACGGGACATGAAGAGCAAACCATAGATGCGCTTACCAAAAATGGTTTGTTGGTGTTAGTGTGAGAGTTGGACGCTTTGTTCTGATATTTCTATAGCGTAGATTCGACCAGTTGACGGGTGGAGGTGGGGATGGTTCTTCTTGGTCGAGGTTTCAGTACATTGCAAAGGATTTGGTGGTCTGGGGTATGACTTATGCTCCCCACGCACTCTTTGTTTTGGTGTTTGGATTGCGGCCACAGTACCCGAGATTGTCTGACTGATAATCCTCTCTTGGGCGGAGAGGCTGGTTAGTGAGGCGCGTGTGTGTTGGTCTAGGAGGTATGGAGGGGTGGCGATGGGGAATTGTGGATGAGGATGCGTTTTTGGGGCGGGTACGGCCGAGATTCAAGGGGCGAGCTGGGATGGGCTGGGGATATATAAACTTGCTGTTTGAAGAACAGGAAGATCCTTCTTTAACCCCACAATCCCTCCTTCGCCTGGAAAGGGAAGTTGTCTTTTTGAATATACAATTTGTCTTATAATGTGAAGAGCCTCATCCGCCATATGATTTTGGTGGATTGTTGTATATCTGCTCGTCTAGGCGTAGCTCAGGTGGAATGATTTGGTCGAAGCCAGGCTAGCCGCTTGCGGTTTGTTTTGGTTTTCGTGTTTTGGTGGTCTTCGTGTTTTTGTAATTTGATTTTCATGCCTTAGTGTTCGTGTTTATGATCAGATTTGGCACACCACTGCGCACCTTCCCCCTTCCACCCTGGAGTGATAGTCACGCGTCAGGACTACAGCAGATGGTGTCTACCATGTTGATGTCTACTGTATTGTTGCCTGCTCCTTTTTAGCAACCAGGACGAGAAAAGGTTTTGTTATTGATGTGTTTCAAAAGAATCACTTCGCTTGATTCGGTTGTTTTTCTTTTCGTATTCCGGTGGTTTTCTTCCTGGTTTAATTATTCGTTGCCGCCCGGACGGCCAAACTCCGGATCATAGTGTAGGGATGGCCTGGCAACACTGGCGACCATAGCGCCCCCCGACACTCAAGTGGCGTTGTCGATCTTCTACTGCGGGCCGAAGTGCGTGGAACTGTTTATTTATGGACACCGGCGTACCTGGGAGGAATGTAAGAACAGGTATGATAGTAAAGGGAAAGCTCTAGGCTCATCGTACTAGCTTTCGGTACTCCGAATGAGATTGATTTGTGTTCACAAGCAGCCGACCGGCTAAGCCTTGGTCCTGAAGTCGTGCTGATGTGGAGGATGCGGCACGTGCATTCCACCACATTCGAATTAGCGCGGAAGCCTCTACCGGGTTGACGTTACACGTCACCAACTGCAACCAAACTCTTCCACACCCCTGATCGCTTTCACGATATGCCAACACATGCGCAATTTGACAGCGAACACTTTATAATGGAGGGTGAACTCCCCACCCGTGCTGTCACCTCCGCCTCATTTTCTACTCCTTTCGGCAGCCGGCGGCAACCGAGGGCGCCTCATCGCGCCCGCCGCGATAGCTGGAGGACCACCAGATGGCATCCACGTCGCAATGCCCACGATAGACCGAACAGATGGCCATAGCACAGGTTCAAACTGACTCGTAGCGGACAGGGCCTGGATGGAACGACATGATCGGGGTCTGCGGGAGTATCCGCATCCTCGCCGTCCACCAGGCACCCTCTGCGGTCCTTCCCCTTTTTTGAGTGACGTGCTGCTGCAACTCTCGGCCCGAATGGTTGAGACGCTACACTGTCGCTTGCAGGCGCTCCACAGCTGCCTTACGCTCAGGCAGCCTTGCAGCACCATGCAAACATCACGCGAGAGAGGCGTTGAGATGACGCAGGCCCGAGGCAGATAGTGGTACGCAGCGGTACGCGCCGTGCCTCCCTTCCCCTCCTTTTCCGATGGTGGAAAGGGCACTGGAGTAGACGATGATTTGCCTGCTGGGCAAATAGACGCGAGACACATTTGCGTCTGGATGCGTCAGCATTCTTTGGCCCTACAAGGACTCCGCTCGTCCTTGACAACGCACCGGACCAAGCCCGATCCGGGTATGCACCGAGCCCGCCCATCTGCATCCGACGGGCAATTGGATGGTCTGGACCCGCTGTTACGGGTCCGGTAGTCGAGCAGCACGACTGGGCATATATCCTTCCCCGGGACGCATCAGTCTTTTTCTTTTTGGCATGACGAACGTCTCTCTCTCGCTATTTCCCGGATCGCGTGCAGCCAAGCCAATCAACCGCGCTGCACTGCTGCCAGCGCAAGCTGGCTTTTCTCCGTTGCTGTTCTCGACTTCTTCGCGAGGGTTGCACAACACGTCGTAATAGAACTGCCCCTCTGTCCCAGCCCTCCGGATGCGAAATGGGTCGGCACTTGCAGGATTTGACCCATGTAGCTCCACCATGCGTTGTTTGAGTATATACATAGCCCTAGTATCCCTGGATCGCACGTTGCCCGACGTTTCCTCCACAGAAGCTTGTACGGCACGTTCTGAAGCTCCCGAGCTAGCCGAATCCCTCACACCTATAACAACCCCATCCCTGTGGACATAGCCAGCGATGGCCAACCGGCAAGAGACGTATGTCCAAAAGCTACAAAGTGCGCTAGTTCATCCCTCGCCTCTGCTCAGGCTGACGCTCTTGGTCTTTAGACTACTGTAGCACGAACCAGATCGCCCAACCTCAGTTCCAGGACTACTCCGATCCACGAGGTGCGCACCGCATCATCATATCCATCACACCCCCCCTCACGAGGTCAGCGGTCTGACCACCATACACAGGCATTAGGACAGCGTGGTCAAGTGGCGTCATTGTACAAGGACGCGAGTACCGCGCACACCTTTGGCGCGACTATCGCTACCTCGATCAATCGCGCGAAGAAGCCGCCGAGATCGCCTACAAAACTCTGACTGGGGCGTCGGCAGCCGGTACCCAGCAATATAGCTACGGTCGCGGCTACTCGCAATAGTCAGCCCACGAGCGCACACCACCCGTTGTTTGTTCAGAGCCGATCCTGTTTACTTCATACACCGCTCCGTTATTATCTACTCTACCTTCATACTACGGGTCGCTTCTCGCCTTGGACATACATACCGAGGGCTAGCTATGTCGGGCAGGGGCTCCCCCATATAGGGCGCTCGCTCTTTCTCTTCTTTGTTTCGGTGTTCTTCCCACTCTGCTACTACCGTTCGCGATGGACTGTTTCATACCTTCTCCCAGGGACCGGCCTATCGAGGACCGACTGTCTTCTGGCCTCGGCCCACTTGTACACGATCTCGTCTGGTTCCGGGCACCCTGTTGATGCCTGCTCGGGCTGCTCTCATTTACTTTCTGTCGTAATATTACTGTCGGTTCGGAATTAGCAAGGAGTTTAGCGCGAGATATCCCACGTGCCTGGATCTCAGCACGGTTTGGTTTGCTTCCGGTCATTTTAAAAGGTCAGAATGCGCAATCTTTTATTATCTCTCTACCTGCGAGCTAACCGTACGCCTTTGATGACCTGGTCGTGCCATTCGCTTCTCTTTGTCACTCGTCAAACCTTCCAACTCGAAATGTTTCAACCCATCCCACCGTGGACCGGTCACCATCCCTGGCCAGTGCGACCACTCCAACCCAGGTTAGCCTCTCCGCCTCAGTCACAGTAATTTGCACTGTGCCCTCGCAGCTTCCAACGCTCCCTCCGCGGACGCCCATACTCGACTCGCGTGCTTGTCTCATAGGATGTGTGGGCGTCTGCGCTACTTGCCTTGCTCAAAAGCTACCCCCTCTACGATTCCAATCCAAAACCATCCTCGCAGCCCACTACATAGACAAAATACTCGACATGATGACCGTCGGAGCTCTCGATGAGCCGGACAGAAGTTCGCCGGATGGAAGCCTGTCCAGAACCTTACACCCGACTCAGCTATTCTCCATAAAGATCGCTCCAGAGCATAAAGCTGAGGGATTCTGGTTTCTCTATGCCATTCACATAGAGATCCCATACATCCTTGGCATTCAAGAGCAATTGTCTTAGCCACGGTTCATTGCCTCTGCACGCAGGATTGAATCTCGGCGCCCACGTCTTATAGCACTTTACGAGTTGCTCCTTCTCTTCGCGGCTCAGCCCGAAACGTCTACTCAAGCGCCTGAGTGTCAGTGCATATTCTTCCGGCAGCATGTCCAGCCCGTTCGCGAAAATTCCGATATCAGAGGACCTATGATTGTCAGCCGTCTCAGCGAGCTTGTCCATTAAAACATTGAATAACCGATCCGGCGTCCAGTCGTAGTTTACTTCAGCCCTTGAGCCGGCTTTGCATAGCGATTGAAAGGCATATATCCGATTGTGGGGCCGTTGGGATTTCTGGGTCAACATGTCGGACATAGTGATGAATGAGAGATTGTTGCCGTACTCGACAATCTGTTCTCTCAACATAGTCAACGACTCTGGCGTCAGAACGTGGTCGAAAAACCCGCCATAGCCACCTGGAACAAATAGCGAACTAGCCACTTTAAACTCCTCCATTGTTACCGATTGCGTTCCGTAGACGAAACGGAGTTTCCAAGCGAAATATATCTCTTGGACTACCCATGTGCGCTCTCAATATGGCAATAGTTTAAAAGCATCGTACGCGGGGCAGTAGTTGTCATTGGTGTAAAAAGACTTCTCGTTCACCCTTTTCAGGTCTGCGGCAAAGTCCATGAAGCCCCCCTCGTCAGGATCCCCAGTTCCCAACTAAGCATCGACCTGGTCTGCCTGAGTATATATGCAGTCCAACCTGCTTACAGTATAGTTTCGCTCCTTGAACGTAGCTTCCGACTGACCAATGCAGATCTGGTCAATCCATAGCCATCTGCCCTCATCTATTCCATTCCCTAGCGCTAGCGCTAAGAAAAATACGAATAGATTTGGGCTGACTTGAAACGATTTCCTGTTTATTTTGGTCATTTCAAACGTATGGCGGGAGCCCCATGTGTAGGAGAGCGCGCGGTTGGGAGGCTTGCAGTCGAAGTCGAATGGCGCATTTTGTAGAGGACTTCGTTGCCCTAAAAGTCGTGGCGAACTCTGAGGAGGCGAAATTAAAAGCGGTGGAGATCAAGAGGAGGCTTTTGAATTCATCGGAACTTCTGGGATCTGATGGCAACTTTGCGGACGGATTGTGTTTGCGTGGGTTTGTGTATAGAGTTTTGTAATGCAGCAAGTTAGTAGGTATAAGGCTAAAGCTAAAGCTAAAGCGTAAAGGCTCTTAATACCTTTATTTTACACACGACAAATATCACCAAACTTCTGTCCTAAAAGAGCTAGCGCAAAATGGAAAGGTGAACGAGCATTTTCAAGGCTGTAATGCTGACGTTCTGATTGGACCCCGTTGTCACGGCGACCCTGATAATGAGAGATTCTGCTACGTTTTTTTCGTCTTTTCGCCCGCCTCGCGTTCACGTGAAAGTCAGCCGCGTCTCGGTAAACTGGTTGAGAAAACGCTCTACATCGACTCCCGGATTCCCACGATAGTCCTTCCGCTCCCAAGTAACTCCAAAACTCCGCGACGGCTGGTAGTCGGCCCGCGCCGAAACGGAACCTCCCAGCCTCCTGGATCTCAATAAGATCGGCACTGTTGGTAAAAGAAGCCGCGTCTCGTCGGACGAGGATGTCGAGGCGAGGTGGGAACTCTAGCGCGACTCGTGGCGCACTCCACAGCGCTGCAGTGAAGAAGGACGACTCATTGAGCGGCACTCTCGAGGCTCACACTCCGGAACCTGAGGAGGATGAGCGCACTAAAGTATACTACTGCGATCTCAAATGGAATACTACACGTATAGACTGATCTGTTGTAGCTGGTCTCTCTCTTAGACAAGTACGACGAAGAGGTCGCCTTAGCATCCTCGTCCGCCGAAGCCGCCTAACTCGCGGAGGCAATGCAAGAATTTATTGATGAGGCAGCTGCTCATGCCGAGACCAAGAAGCAGTACAATGCGCTCCATGGCTTGTTCGTCGCAGAGATGAAAAAGAAGTACGCGGACAACAGGGAGGCGAAGACCGAGGTGTTGGCCCAGCTCGAGCGAGCTTTCAGCAGGATTTTTGTGCTAGAGGATTACGGCGGTGCACACAAACACTTATCACCCAAGAGTAAGGTCGCCAACAGTGGTCGCAGTGTAATTGATGGAACTATGCTTACCAACAACCTGCAAGACGCCAACGGCCTGACCAGATTATCTCGTGCCCGTAGCCCGAACCCGCCATCTTCCCCGATTTACTACGACTAGCTACGTGCAAAACAACCTGGGTGGTTATTGGGAACTACAATATAGGGGATGAATCAGGAGTTAGTTCCAAAAGATGGAATCCGGTAACGAGGATGCATGCAATGGTCTCATGCCGCGACTCTGATGCAGGAGGAATTTGAGCTTTTTCAAGCAGTTAGATATTACGGATCACCCCAACTTACCTTTGCCCGTGGATATTGCAGTTTTGTACGTTTTGAAACAACATCGAAGAACTGATGGTGACCCCCGATAACCTCCACTGAGCAACACCTTGTTCTAGGGAATATGTGGCTGGTATACATAACTATCAATAACACTGTCGATTGAAACTTTGGTCGAGGCATCATGTCCACTGACAATGGGTTGATTTTCTTAGTCGCAGATCTCAGTATCATATCCTGAATGCATCAGCAAAAGATGACGCTGGGACAGCTCAGCCCCACATTCACTACCATAGGTAGTTGTCCTCCGATCAACCCGAAATATCTTTCCTGACCGATTTTTCCACACCACCTAGCGAAAGATATCGCCTACTATTCAATGACTCTTATACTGATGGCAGAGGCCAAAGAATACAGCAGGATTACCCACTCCTTGATGTCTAGGCTCTCGCTGTCGGCATAGATCCTGCCCTTCCTATTCAACCAGCTCTCCTCCGCCAGCTCACCAATACTCCTGTACCGACCGAGACCTTGGAAGAGTTCATTGAGCCGGAGATACTTAGAGTTGCCGGTTTCGTGGGTGACTATGCGCGGGCTCATGGCGAGCAGGATGATGGTCGCGGGGATCTCGAGGTCGCCGAAGAGAGCCGCGACTTGCCGAGCAGTGGCGATGTCTTCGTCAGAGATCTGAGTTGGAGCATCTTGGAAGATGTTTGCGCGGAGGTCTTGGCCGTACTTGTCGTTGGTCCGTGCCTTGAGCTTGGGGACGAGCTTGTTCAGGCCGTTGTGGATCAACCTTTCCCAAGTGGCAGTCTTGAAGCCGGGACCGCGTACCGGACCATGAGCCAGATACTCATGCACACTGCCGATGTCGCCCAGCAGGTCTGGGGCGTGCCAGAACAATGCACCACCGTCAAGGCGCATCCTGTCAACCATGGTGACGTGGACCTTCTTTTCCTTCTGGTGGGCCATGCTCGCAGCATGGAAGAGAGTACCGAGGAGTGAAGAAGACCAGGTTGAGAACTCAGTTAGCGGTGTGTTCTGGCCGTTGACGTGGGCGTTGGCCATGACGAGGAGATTCGCCTCGCTCTGGTCGTAAAAGGGCTGGCCTTCTACATTCTGGGCCGACCTCTCATTCTGCGCATAGAAGAAGCCAGCGGGCACAAGATGGGTTGTTGCGTATTCGGTGACGGGCATGTAATTACCAGTTGGACTGTGGACCAATTCTCCAGCTGAAGTCCAAGCCGTGAAGAGGTAGCGGGGGACATGAGCTGTGCGCAGAGCTATATTCTTCTGAGATTTGGTTTGAAATGGAAGACAGAGGACTGCCTACCTTCAAACTCTTCCTGGCGGGTAGCTGAGAAAGAGTCGGTGCTGTCGTAGTTGAGCGGCATGATGGATGAACGGTTGACAAGGCTAAGCCTTGTTGTTAAAAACGTGAGACATAGGCGGATAGGGTTTGCAGCTGGTTTGCAAGTTCAGTATTCAAAGACTTACTGAAGATTACGGTTTGATTGTGAAGAAGCGCCTAGTACGCACTGTTACCCCACTGTTGATGTGAAAATTCAGAATCTACGCTGTAGGTGGGGCTTATTAATGGAATCACTGGTTTAGTAAGCACGTTCACTAAGCGAGAGTATAGCAAACAGTTGAGACCGGTTTTAGTCGGATAGATTGCCGAAGGAACGTTCTAGTTCAAACATGGTGAACGTGAATTGGGCGCATTGCCGTGGCGCCATAGTTGAGAGTACCTACCGATCTTGTATAGAATGTGTTTTGAACAAGAGGATGTAGAATACATATATAGGTAAGGGGGTTAGCTATCGTGGAGGGAACACGAGGTCTTTTGAGAACGGAGTAGTCGGGTCAACCGTTTCCTTTTGCGAACAACGCAATCTTACTTAACCACTGAACCTAAGCTCCAAGAACTTGTTTCTCCTTTGCCCCAAATAGCGGGTGTGTCGGCTAAGGGACTTATTTCCCACGTTCTCCGGCCATAGTCACATGGAATGGTAAGTTCTCTAATATTTATTCCTATTATACCTCAGAGATTTTGACCCACTTGCTATCTGTTGCAATCATTTTAGCTAGAGTACCGCCGGAAACTTAAGAGACGTCTATTCTCGGACGAAGTAGAGCCTTCTCAGTGTTGGAATTCCTTTGATTTTTATATCATATCCCCAGTTGTTCTCCGAGGGTCTGACTAGACTTCAAGCCGCCCTTTGCCTTCGATTTCCACTACACGAAAATTGATGCAAATATCGTCAATATGGCGTCTTTGTCCAATTACTTAGATTCTGTTTGATTGAATAAAGCCACAATATTTTCAGGACTAGTACACAAGCATCTCTCGTTGACTCTGGATGGAGAACTTGTCCTTTTTTGTTCTTGCAATTGGAGCCCAATATTGCCCTGACACCCGTATGAGTGCCGTGAACTGTGAACGAAATGTGAATGAAAAATACTCGTGTAGGTTGTCTCACTAACTCTAAGCAGTCGCTAGACCGCTGAAGAAGTGGACCAAGGCTTAGCATAATGCGTAGGCGTTCGTGCGCTGCCTGGGCTTAACCTACCCAAAGCTTTCCGCTCCGCGGTATTGGTCGTGATTCTGAGTCCTTGGACCCATTTACAGTATTGAAACAGCGGCTCTACTTACTTACTTTGTTCCCTTCTGCGAGGACTGGGCTGAAATAGTGTCGGGGCGCCTTCACCTGGAGTCGAAAGAAACACTTTAAACGTATGTACTCTAGCTCAAAATAGCTGATGTTGCCTAGTTACTGAGAAAACTTCAGCAGGTTTACGACTCAACCATGTATCTCGCTACTTATTTCGTGCATGGGCCAGCGACAACAGAGCCGTACCCGCCGTCTCCGTGAATACGACCGAGGAGATCGTTCCCCTAGCCTTCGTAGCTGAGCCCAATGCCGCGCACAAGTTCTACGAACACACAAAAGAGTATCTGTACGATATGCGGCGCGGCCACTATAACGGAAAACCCCATCCTCTCACGGAGTTCAGCTCATGGTCGGCTTCTTTACAACTAGTCCTGTCTTTCGCCAAGTGGATTTCTGATAGAGGCCACGAGAGAGTTTGCATCGCAGCCCCTAATACGCGAGACATCGCGGGAAAGACTCTGGTATGGCATGTGTCGCACTTTGGTAAACCGTTCTCCGCGGCCCATGACGAGTATTTTGCCCATGGTCGCATATTCGGGACGCAGATACGTAGCGGTCCCATACGACAGCATTGGTGAAGATGGCCTGAAGATCATGTTTCCTGAAATCGACAACCTTGACAATTTCGGTACCACCGAGCGCCACAGCATGTTAAACTACCTGAGGTACAACTTCTCGGCTCCGATATCAGCTGCCGATCTCGACAGAGCCCGCGACAAGGCTTCAATTTTCGACAGGTTCTTTCTTCCGATCACCACCGCCCTGCTTAGTCTACAGCCTCGATCTTGGGAGGCGTTTATGCGTACGGCGCGGTGGTGCGATCGCCGGCGGTCGCCACTGTTCTCAACGAGGCCATTTTCATGAACCCTCCGCCTAAGACTGAAGCAAGGCATCAACATCTAAAGAGAAGTGCCTGGGATATGTGAGGGGCTTGAGATGCAGTACCGCTGGAGTTGGCGTCTGACGCTTGGCTCAAAACCGCCGGCATGGTGAATACTACCGGATTTCGGGACGTGCGACAGGGTTGATTTCCTCCATGCGCTAGTTCTACATTCGCATGACCGCCTTTGTGAACTACAAGGATGGGGACACTAAAGCAAGGCTAGTGCCGGTGCGTCGCACGTGGAATTGTTATCCATGAAGGTCAATTTGCTCCAGCGCGTCTCTCGAATGCTTGAGAAAAGGCAAGAGATTGTAATTTCATAAAGATTGCAGAGCTAGAGATCTACTTCTAGGGTCAGACTAACTCTGCAAAATATGAATTATGCAAGCTTTAGAAACCAATTCGACCACAGAAGGAGATATCTAGGCTCTATAAAGAGAAGCTCTGGCGAAATCTTTCAGTAGTATATATGCATCATAATATCCTAGTATTCCTGTAAACTACTGATGCCCTGAGCGGCAGTTGTGACGTGAATTTGATGTAGCAAATTGGTGAGGCTCGCGATCCATGGATGTCAACCAGAAGTTGTCTTCTCAACAACCATACTTTGAGTATCAACAAAACTCGGCAGACTATCCACTTAAAGTCTATCTGCCTCTAGAAACACAATCTCATGGAAATATTTCATGAAAAGAATTTTCCTAGAGAGAAGAGCGTGGGCACCTTCGGTAGCGAAAGTTCAATTTTGGGCCGTTGAAAGCAGTATGCGAGCATGGAGTGACAGGTGCTCGGCCTGTCATACATTCAGCATTCAACGGACCCTAATTGTACCGTGAGTGGTATCTCGCTACCAAATGCAGTTTCACACCGCACGAATTTTGGAAGGCGCCGATACTCCAGCGCGCACCAACCCATAAGCTGTACCCGTACACTACTCTCATTCTTCACAATGCCTTTACCATGCTTCAGCTCGCGCCATGAGCAAAGAGCGCCCCTGTGGGCTTAACAATGCTCGAGTCACGTTCACCACGACCAGTCAATTTATTTTCTCGAGCCCACGATTAAGGCAAAAGCAGTATCACTTCAACCCCGATCGTTGATCTCACCGGGATTCCGGATCTTCGAACATGTTACCGGACCGAAAGCACAATGCCCCGACGGCACCAACGCAACAGTCTGCGCCAGATACCCCAATACCGCCCTCGACGAGAAACAAACTAGAAGGTATGCAGTCAATTTAACCCTTTCAGAGTCCACGGCACCCCTAACCCATCCCCAACCAGACCTCCGCAAAAACAACGTCCCCCGCTACCTCTTCCGCTGCTGGTCCTCCCACAGCGGAGGCGGAAGATCCGTCTCAATTAACAGCGCCAAACTCATCATGCCCGCTGGCTTCCTCGCCAAGACGATGAAACACGACATGTACACAATGGGCGAAAGCGAGGTCATAGACATGATCCGAGACCACTATTTCGGCCGCGATACGCTCTCCGGCTTCAGTTCTTGGACCGCTTCACTTTCCCTCGTTATGTTATACGCCGATTATAAGACCAAGAGCAACCCCTGGGAGAAACATGTTCATGTATCTGTTATTGATACAAGGGAGTTGGGGGACGAGGTCTTGGTGTGGCATGTACCGCATCTGGCGAGGCATCTTGATTGCCGGATTGCGGAGGAGACGGCTGTGCATGAGTATCTTGCGTATGGGGTTATTAGCGGGAAGGGGTATATGGCTGTGCCCTTTGAGAAGATTATGGAGAAGGGACTGGTGGATATTTATCCGGAGATCAGTGGTACGAGGAGGAATTGGTCTGGGTGGGAGCTGCGGAAGGCGATGTTTAAAGAGGAGGCGAGATCGATGACGCAACAAGAAGTCGAGGTTGCACGGACGATTGCTAAGCTGTTCGGCGCGCGTTTTGTGCTGGTCATTTCCGTTGCTCTGGTGAGCATCCGACCGCGTCCGTGGAGGAGATCCAACAAACGAATGACCAGGGCTGAGCGCAAAGTCCTGGTCTCTGATTTCGCAATATTATTCACAGGTCTCGAAGGTCTGCTTGCACCGCCAGAACTGGAGGGCGAGAAATGGTTCGGAAACCCGGGGATAGTGCTCACCAGAGGCCTCCCGGACGTGGAGCAGTGGATGGATCTGCTGTACTGCATGTTTATACAATCTGGGTGGGGGAAGAATGAAGATCGTCCTCAGACCCAGGTCACAAAGTCTATGAAGAAGTTGAAGCTTCGGCGCGAGAGGCCCAAGACGACAGAGACTGGAGAGGACACCGTTTCGTCTGCTTCGGAGTCATCTGCACTTGCCCCAAAGGACCCTCCACCTACACCAACAACCTCTATTATTACACAAAACACCGTTACAGGTACGCCCTCGCGCTCAAGACTAAAAGCTTTGATCAAGTTTTCTATTCGACCTTCCAAGGTGCTGGAAATGCTTACGAAGAAACTTCACATGGAAGTTTTCGGGCGTGCGAAGAAGGGGGCGGAGATGGAGATGGAGGAATAGGCCGAAGAGAAAAGACGGACGGCCAGACACTCCGCAGTGTACAACATACTCGCATCCACCTATGTACAAGACTTCAAAACCACGTCCTACCAGCCACTCAAACGCTTCCATCGACCCCTACATACAAGCCTTCCCCCCACAAGAACTCAACGTATGCACATATCTCAACTTGCTACCTTCAACGCGGAATTCATGACTATCCGGCAACCCGCCCGCGCCGAACTTCCCAGCCGTTCCTCCAAAATCCATATGCACATCGACAGTTCCGTACTCCTCATCAATCACGTACTCCCGGTTAACCAGCTTTACTCCATTCGGAATCCCCACATCGCACTTGTCCGTCGCGGTCCCCTTGCCCGTGTACGCGCCGCCCTCGAGCCGCGCACACGGCGTCCCCCACGGTACCTTGACATTCTTATCCGCAAAGATGTCGCAGTAGGCATCAGCCGCTGCTTGAATGACGGCCCGCGAATCCCGTTTTTCAGCGGGGATGGGATCCCACTTCTCACGACTAGCCCAGTAGTACGTCCCGGTGACGTTGAACAGCCAGTCGCCCTTGGTCGTCACAATGCTCGCAATCTCGGCGACTTTGTACGTGGTGTTATCGAGCCGGAGCTGCGTCGCGATGACGTACGGCTTCGCGCTGTTCGTCACGATGAATTCGGAGAAGGCGGCGCATTGCGGGACGTCGTGCTGGCTGCGGTTGTGGTCGATTTTGAGCGCCTGCGACAGTACACCCTTTGATAGGTCGATAGTCTTGCGGTTCTCGATGTATTTGGGCGCGGTGCTATTGGAGAAGGAGGCGCCGGTCAGTTTACCGGCGGTTTGCGAGGCGAGGAGGTCGGCGGTGGCGGCCTGGAGGATGTCCCGCGTGCAGGCTGCGGAGGCGCTGGTGGCGAGCGCGCTGAGGAGGGTAAAGGCGTAGGTCCTCATTTTCAATGCTTGGTTTTAGGGTTGGTGGTGCTTGTGTGAAGGGCGGATTCTTTGGGGTGGTCTTAAATGTGTGATGCTTCCGGGTACGGCAGATGCAACATGTGTAGCTGCCATATGAGCATATAGAATAATCTATACAGACTCGCCAATCAAGGAATCGGAGCTGCATTTTGTCAATCTTCGGCACTGGTGATCGCCTGCTCGCATGGTTGAACCGGCTGAAGTGGGGCGTTCTATACTACCGAATTACGACGTTTCACAGGGGTGATATGAAGTACTCATCTGAAGAAGCTTCTTCTGCAAGGGTTTCGTGTGGATTTAATGAAGGCAAGCTTTGGGTTATATGAGGGTAGGCGGGGAACGTGGGGAAGCGCGAGCTGGAGTCGTGCTATGGTGTGCGCACCTGGACTGGCGTTTACGCCGACTGTGTTGCTGTCGCTGAGTACGTGACTGTGGATCAAAGCCGGTCCTGAGCTTAACTGAAAATGGTATCCGGTTTAGAGCGCATTCGTATGTGCCATTGATCGGAGGAGGCGATAGAGGAGAATTAGTCCACTCGCAGTCTTAACCTATGCGCCAACAGCAGCCCAGAACCCCCTACCCTCATTTCCTTCGCTGACCTTCGCGATGGAAAGTGCCGCCGCATCCTCCTGTTGCGCGACATATTGCTGCATAACCTTGAGCCACATGGCCTTCTCCGCCCGGCTCGCGCCCCTGCCTTCCCACACCCAAATACTCTTCCCGGCATCGAGGAGGAAAACGTCGTTGTCATCCAAATCACCCTTGCCAATACCATTCCCTTCCCTGACAAGGTCAAACGACAGCTCTCCCTCCGCATCGCTGAGCCTGAAGAGCTTCTTCACTTTCCTCTCGCTCGCTGCAGAAACCGGCCTCTGTGCCTTAAACGTCGTCTCAAGCGGATTCACATCTTCGCCACCCAGATAATCAACAAAGATCTTCGACCGCGCCTCAACCTGCAAAAGCACCTCAACATCCACATGCTTCGCAAGCGTCATATCGTTGACCACCTGCGCCGCCTTCAACTTCTCCATCGGCGAACACTTCCTGCCTTGCCACACAAATATTTTGTCGCCCTTGTCCAGCACGAACACGTCGTCTTCGTCCAGGCTCCGCCACGTAGGCTCGACTTCGTGCACGAGGATGGCGTCGCGGCCCGCGGAAGCACTCGGATGCTTGAAAATGCGGAGGAGCGTATCGATGTGCTGCGGCTCTTCGTTGGTCTCGACATGCGTGAAGCCGGATCGCACGCCGCCGCGCAGGATCTTGAGGCGTGGGAAGAGCGCGGAGAAGGCGTCTGAGGGCGCGGACTGCAATTCGCGATGCTGTGTCGCCGCCCCGTTCAGAAACTCGTCTAGCTCCACCGTCTTGTACGCCGCCGTCCCCGCCTCATCCTGACTCGTGTGTGTCCCCAACCAAAAGAAGATGTCATGCACCAACTTCTCCCTCTCCTCTTCTGCCGAGCCTTCCGTGCGGCTCTTCACCTTCTCGCTGAACAGCACCATGTACGAGTCGCCCTCGTGGAAGCAGCCGTATTTCTCTTTGGGCCACGGAACGACTTCGAAGTCTTCGATGCGCCAGATGTATAGGCCCGGCTCAGCACCGATAACGCCATTGTTCCAGGCAGGCTCAGTGGCGGCGGATTGGTGTTTTACTTTGTGGTCGAGGTCAGAGTTTATGAGGGCGACGTTGGAGTCGCGCCAGTCGTACTCTTGGGCGTGGACGAGGCCTTGGTGGGGTGGCATGGTTGGGCGGCTGTGAGCTGTACGATGGATCCGCTCTCCACCGCAGGAAGCAAGAAAAGCTTTGCGAAGAAGACGTGGAAGCTCAAGAGTTGGGGAAGCTTGGAGCTGGAGCTGGAGCTGGGCTGCGCTAGGCGGGGTGTCGCCTTGAAACGCGTCGTGTTTCAACAACGTCATCGTTCACGTGTTTCTTCTGCAATTCTCGCCACCTCTCCGAGGATTTGTTTTCGCTGAAAAGCGCTGGTGTTTCCATTCATTCCTACATCGATATCCAGAGGCCGTTGTGTGATCGTCTGAGCGCCTCTTTGACAGGCGTTACATGAAGCCCAACACTCAATACACGTAGAAGACCTCCGTCTCATCATCCGACTCGCGAAGCGCCTTATTCCTCCTAATCATAATCATCTTCGCAACCCACGCCAGTGCCGCCGTCGCCATGGAGAACCCCGCCGAAGCGCCCAGCGCAATAGCGTAGCGGGGCCCGTCGGACTTGGGCCAGAGGTATGGAGTCCTGTTTTCAATCGTCAGCTCCTGTCCGGTGCGCCAGGGGGATTGGCACGAGAACTTACCAGATGAACGACGCGTTCATGACCGTTGTGACGATGCCGATCGCGACTGCCTTTTTTTCCTTGGTCTGGCCGCAAGTGCTACCGCACCATCCCAGAATGAGAGAGTTCACACCATATGTCCCAATAGTAAAGATCACCATGGACGCGTAGCGACCGCCCAGATCCATCGTCCCGCAGGCAGCGCCAAACCCGATCGTGGCGACAATCTTCGAGATGGTGATATGCCACGTCCGCTCATTGAACTTGCCGCTAGACCATGACACCGCAATCGTGACCGCGCCAGCAATCAAATAAGGCGGACACGTCAACACCAGCGTAATCGTCTCGTTGAAGCCGAGCGTCTCAACCACGGTAGGGAAGAAGTTCTTGAATCCGTTGGCGGCAAGATGCATATGTGCCATGAGCGCGAACACCCAGACCATCGGATCTTCGGCCGCCTGCTTGAACCCCTTCCACGTCGACGTCTCACCCTGGTTGCCGACGGTATCGAGTTCCATGCGGTTGGTTGCGAGGAGGCGCTCGTCGGGCGTGAGCCACTTGGTATCGTGCGGAAAGTCGGGGAGGATGAAGTAGCCTACGATGGCGATGACGAAGGTGACGGCGCCCTGGAGGATGAAGAGCCAGCGCCAGCCGCTCAATCCACCGACGTTATCCATGCCGTGGAAGATGCCAGCAGCGATGAGGCCGGCGAAGGCGGTGGCGAGGATGTTACCGGTGTATAGGATGGCGATGCGGGTAGCGACTTCCTTGCGCGTGTAGAAGACGGAGAGCAGGTAGACCGCGCCGGGGTAGTAGGGCGCTTCGGTCAGACCGAGGAAGAATCGGGTAAGGAGGAGGCCGGTGAAGTCCTTGGAGACGGCGGTAAGAGCGCTGACGACGGCCCAGAGCATCATTGCGCA
The DNA here is from genome assembly GCA_010405425.1 of Lentithecium fluviatile CBS 122367. Taxonomy (NCBI): domain Eukaryota; kingdom Fungi; phylum Ascomycota; class Dothideomycetes; order Pleosporales; family Lentitheciaceae; genus Lentithecium; species Lentithecium fluviatile. The sequence continues at coordinate 311,247 of MU005584.1, forward strand.
ACCCATGTAACGGCCTGCCCACATTGTTAGCCACGAAAGAGAATGTCATTCGAGATGCAAAGGGACGTACTCGGCCGTGTGCGCGTCAAGAACATGTTAGAAGGAATTTGGCCAAGAAGGTACCCAACAAACAGAATAGACACACAGGTCTGATACTGCGTGCTATCCAGCCCGAGGTCCTCCTCGAGATCATTGAGACGAGCGAGCGCGATAGCATTGCGATCCAGGTAGTTGAGCCAGTACATGCTCCAGAGCATGGGCTACGAACGTCAGTCCCTGCTGTCATCTCCGGCAGAATCGTCGGCAGACATACCATAATCCATCGATCGAGCTTCTTCACCAGCGCGATCTCGCGGGGATCCGTCTTCTCATGGGCCCCAGAGTAATCCTGCTTCTCGACGATGGGGATCGGTTTCTGGATGTCATTGGTGGGCTGCTGCTCCAGCATGTGGACTTCGGGCTTGGACTCGATGGTAGCCATGTTGAATATAGATCAACCAAAAACTCGGGAAGAAACTAGACGAGGCGAACGGTATCCCGATCAGACAACTGCAGACGATGCCCTGGATCTCTCAACCACCCAAGGTCCTCCCCTCTTATATACCCCATACCGCCCCAGACTACTCCGCCCCCAGCATACCCCAGACCAGATACCATCGCGGTGCATCGTAGGCGCAATGTCCGAAAAGGGAAGGTATCGGCCGCTGGAGTGTAGGTTGACGAGCGACTAGGCGATGCTAGCATACCAAGACGCGCGCCCAAGAATACACAAGAGCGTGCAAGACGTGGGGCCCAGGCGCTTCTCCCGGCCGACATAGTCGGACTTGGACGGTTGAGGTGCGGTCCGATTTCTTGGTGTCGGGACGAGACGGGGTGATGGGCGGCGTGGTGAGGTATTTGTTTTGGGGTGGGGATCTTGCTAGGAGGATGGTGGGTGCGGTAGGTGGGGTATGGGGTTGGTGTTCCAGATGATGAGGTGTGCACACGTGTGGCAGCTGGGGATGGTCAGTTAGGGTCCGATATGCGATGGGCCCGCTGAGTGCTATACTTGCATTCAAACTTCCGTCGTCTTTCGCAGTGCGAAATCTGGCCCAAACATCAGCGTTGCGCCATGAGCCCATCGGATGAGGCTCCCAGCATCCTCGTCTCCGCATCAGGAATCCAGACCACCTGTAGGTAGCCACAACCACGCACCGTCGCCACAACCCCAGCACCTCGTCTCGAGACCACCACACCGCCCGATGTTCAACTGCCGCCTGACGGCCCGACCTCTTGACCCATCTCGCACCTCTCGCACCTCACGAAAGATTCCGTCGAAGAAAAGGTTGGCAAGCCACATTTGCGCGGCGCCAATGTCTTATGTATCATCCAGCAGGCGGCGTAAGCATTAGTGTAGCAGTGGTCTAGGGGCTCCGATGACGAAGTGGAGACGCGGGGTTAGGCTAGGCATACGTGCGTTTTGGGAATGTAGCGCGGGGCTGCACTGATCGCCTGCTGCACGAGCGGATTTGCGGGACGATCCCTGAGGTCTTCTTAATTGGAAGGGTTTGCGCTCGGAGAAGCCGATCTGGGGTCTATCCCAGGCGTTCAAGCAGCGATTCGTTTTCTAGCGTAATGTCAGTGGTAGTGCCTTCCCCAGGGTCCTAAGCGTCCCGAGTCATTTCATGCACATGGACTACATTTGGTTCACATCTTTAATTAGTGCCGCTCCGGTATATCATCGGATGTTTGCTCCTCCGAGCCCGCCAACCCAATCTATGTACCCAATCACTGAGTCGATATTATCGGACCGATCGGGGCCAAGGTAAACGGACCGTTAAGCTAGTCCAGGCACTCGGGCTCACACTCGCTTCGACGAGAGGGAGGTGTTCTTGGCGGGGATGAATGATAGTGTGTTGGCGAATCAAGGGAGAGGATTCGATTGCAAGATAAACAATCGGAAGGGCACGTGGAGGATTGAGCTAATTGTGGTGAGGGGGGGTACCAAGACGAAGTGCGCACGGAGCATGTGTGCGGAAGGCCTACCATAGGTAATTTTGGGGAGTTCCGCGTGCGCTTTTGCGCTTGTGAGTGGCTTATGGAACGGTATCCGTGGAGCGAGGGTCCGGTTTCGTCCTTTGCGGTAAGAATTCCGTGAGAAATGCTAGTTCGCATCCATTGCTTAGCCAAAAATCTTCAGCCCACTGCGTTCAATACCAGTCGCCAGACTCAACACTTTCCTTTGCTGTAGCCCCCAGGCTCAACAATTCCCTTGTGGTAGCAAAGGGTGCGATTCACTGCTTCAGCAGCGGTGCCTCACTAGCGCAGGGTTCCATGAGAGTGGTCCCCAACCCTAGGTAGATCACATGCGTCCAGTACCACGCAGTTGGTAAGTTTAGAAGCCCACAATGCGCTCCACTCTGGCCCCAGACTTGAGATCGCAAGAGTCCAGCAGACGAAATGGCGGTGTCGCAAATAGAAGAGAAATCTTCATTCGCGGAACTGTTGATCTCACACTTGCTTGGAGCATGCATAATAGCATGGGATCTGGTCTTTTGCTCTCACGCAGTGGGCGGAAAGGTTAGGCTAGTGAAGTACTATCGCAGCAGCCTTCTTGAAAGGTCTAACTTTCTCTTGCAGAGCTGATAGGGATGGAACCGAACGAAAATATCGAGGAGCACAAAGATATTTGAAACTATGAATCCTTTCATGCTCCTCCTTGGAACATCAACCAGGAAAAGTCCAGAATCATCTGAGTCAGATCCAGCTACACTATGCGCCTAATGGTTGGGAATTATTCCATACGCTTGGAACACTTTGCTCGACTTGTCGTCGACTCGGCGAGAGTATGAAAGGGGCTTTTTCGCGATCTTTGTCAGATTTTCAGTTCGAACGCAACGTCTTCACGCTTGCCCAAGCTTGGACGATACCTGCCACAAGTGACAGAGCAGCTAAGAGGATGCTCGAAACACCAAAAATGATGACAGCCCAAAACGCCCAATAGGCCGAGGCATTTCTATTGTCCCGCCGGAGCTGGCGCCAGCCCCTCGGCTTCTTTTTATCCATGTAACGTCTCAATCGCGCGATTCGTGGCCCATACCGCTTGAAGAGTCGATAGCTGTAATGGCCACGCTTTGAGGCATTGTACTTCTGCAGATTGGGATTCATGTGCTGCTGCATGTCGTGGATGTGTTTATCGAGTTTTGCGTCGATAATGTCGCCCAGAGTCTCGAAGTCGTTGAGATCCACATTCTTGCTTTTGGGGAGGATTTCGAGATAATTGGTGACCCAGCTCGGTATTTCGAGGGATTCGTAGGCCTTCCGGGCTGCTTTGCATCGCGATCTGCTTGTTGGCTGGAAGAGGAATGACCAGGTTCTCATGATCTCTAGTGCGGTCAGAGTGGCTTCATTTTCGCTACCGTCACAACAGAAGAAACTGCAGTAAGATCAGTCGATATCCTAACCAAAATTGCGCTCAGTGAACGTACGCCGCAAGCCATGATAACTCAACCGCATCGAACCAGTATAAGCTCAACGTAGGCGTCTCGTGGACAGCAGGGGTTTCGGGTCCATCAACCTCTACACTCGAACAACTGGACGCATCATCGTATCTGGAGCCTCCCATTCTGAGTTTGAGATGATCTTCGGCAACGCACGTCCATATGATGTCTAGCTCACCGATTCTCATCAACGTACCAATATCGAGGTCGTCGGCATTAAAAGTACCATTCTTGGACCGCCTGGACCCAAAAGAAACCATTGATCTGCTGTCTGTATCCGAGTCCACATCATGATGATGCTCGTGGGCCCCCAGAAGTCTCGAGACCGTTAGATCGTAAAAGTAATCGGACCACTGACTCCCTCTGTATTTTCCGGGAATCGACTCGGTCCAGATATTGCAAGCAGATAGTGCAATTCGAAGAGCGTTCACATGCTGTCGTTGGGTACGCTCCCGCTCTTTACTGTATTCTCTTCCATCGCCATGTGGTGGTTCCAGCACTCCATTATTATATAAATGGTCCAAGACCATCCGTATTGTGATTGTGGAGGATTCTTTGTCAGGATGGTTTGACCAGGAGGACGATTCCGCAGTAGCAGTGCCCGATTTAGCACTGTTAGAAGTCGGATCGCCCGTAAGCCACTGATGCGAACGGTTTTTTAGGAAGATAAGAACACATTCTAGGAGCGTTTCGAGCTCTTCGACTTCTATTTCCTCCTCTTCGGCCATTTGCACGAGTGTCTTCTCTACATTAGAGCGCCATAAATCAAGCTTTGGGGGTAAAGCGAGTCCATTTAGAGCGGCAACCGTATGGAAGCTGCTTCTAATTCCCTTTTCCACGTCCTTGGAAGGCCCGCGCCAACCCCTTCGGAATAGATCAATCAGCGACCGAAATACTCCGAAACGCGAATGACTTTCGGTATCTGGAGGTGCCAGCGAGACAGCCAGGTGCTCCGCAGCCTGTGTATTCTCTCCCCTGGCGAGAGTTAGATCAGTTGCGCTTCCAACTAGATTTCCTTGAGGCTGGTTAGAGTCAAGGGGGCGATCCTCTGACGATGGGTGGGTTATTGATGGTGAGAAGGCTTTTCTTCCGCTCCTGGTTGAGTAACGTTCTTCATATAAAGCTTTCCGTGGAACTGGTTGGCCGCTTCTCTCTTGCTCTCTTGCGTTTGGCATATCTTGGCGCCCATAGTAGCCGTTCTTTTCTCCTTCATTCTTCCCTCTGTTGCCACTCTTATCTTGGCTGTCCCTCCTCCGGTCTCCCTGGGGTCCTCTTTTTTCTTTGTATGACCAGGTATCAACACCATAGACCAAGTTCCTGTACTGGTAGGCATCGATATTCTCGTATGAATCACCGTCGACAGAGTCCACCTCATTCCCGCTTTTGTCCCCATCCCACCGTAGGTGGCGTGAAGCGACATCGTGGTAGTCCGTGTTATCGTACACATCATTGCCGTCTTTATATCTGTGGTGAATATCCACAGTGTGCATGTTAGACTGGGTAAATGATGGGGACCATGACGGTGGTGTGTTTTGTGATCGGGGATGTGGCGGCAGCGATAGCGGTGCTGGTAGCTGTTGTGCTACGAAATGCGACGGTGCTAGCGGTGGCGGTGGTGGTAACTGCCGTGATTGGGGCCGCGATAGCGACTTGTTCTGTGGTCGGAACTGCGGTGGGGGTATCGTATGTACGTTTTGGCGCCGCACTGTGTTGTGCTCCAAACTCGCTCCAGTGTCCCATGCTCGGGCTGGTGGATCGACTTGCAACTCTTCTTCGTTTCCTGTAGACCCGTGCCTTGATGAAGAGGTTCCCGAAAGCCCGTAAAGGTGGCTTTCAACGGGGTCCGAGCTCCTCCCGGCTCGTCGTGGAGTCATTTTGCACTGGCACTGTTAAGCGACAGAGAATATTCAGTCGCCCAACCTCTGATCACTTTCCCTATATAATCATTTCTCCATGTTGGCAACAACCTCGTCAAATCCTTCACCGGTGGGCTGTGGAATCCAGCCTTACCCCGCTCTCCGTGCATGCCGTATGTGTTCCCCTCAACGTTTCAACCAACCAGCTTTTCTAGATTCATGGCGATGAAAAATCAACGAAGCAAAAATAAACTCTCTATTTTATGGATTGCGGTGACTGGTCCGGGACGAGGGGGTCAGATTGCATCCCACTGAGGGCAGCGCAGCCTCGTCGTAAGCTTATATGCACTGCCATCATCTCAAGTGAGCCTTGCCCAATTTTCAATTCAACCTTACGCAAAAATCCGAACCCACAATGACAACATTTAAATTTTCAGCTCGCCAGCGCATTTTCAGTTCGCCAGCGCATTCAACATCTTTAACAATTATTATCGTTCCGCACACACAACCACAAGATGATCGATATTTCCGCCCCCAATTCGAATCTAGATCTTCACTTTCCTTAAACACCAAATCCCTACTTCGTCGAATACGAAACCTCAACATCCGTCTTCTTACTAATCTGCCCCTGTCCCAACCCCACACTCCCATATCTTCCCACCACAAGCCGCTCCTCACTACCAGTATCGGTCTCGTCCATCATTTTCGCAATGCCCCTCTCCACATCTCCCGTCCTCCCACGCTCCAACTCCTCGAGCTTAATCTGCCCACCCCGACTCCTCAACTCACTTTGCACCTTCGAATTCCCACTCGCAATCCCACTTCCACTTGCATATGAGCTCCCCCGGACGCCCTCGCCCCTAAGTAAAAACCTCACCGCCCTTATCGCCGGCATACTACTAACCAGAATCCCGACCGCCGGCTCCGCTACACTCCAGTTCATCGGAACCGCCATCGCCATAGTCGTATCATCAGCGTGGAGAAGCGCAGGAATAAAGCCCAGACGAACCGCGGAGGTCACGACGGCGAAGAAGCCAACGAGCATGGTGGCGAGGAGTTGGAGCTTGGTTTTGGTGGAGAGGTTGAGCGGAAGGATGATTGGGATCGAGAGGAAGTAGACCAGGGCATCGGTTGTGACGCCCGTGATGGCGTTGCCGAGGTAGAAAGCGTTGATGTTTACGCAGCTGGTGTGGTTAGTGTCGGTTGTGTCAGCTCTTCGGCGGAAGACTGAATATGGCTTACCGTTTATCGTTCTTGGGGATGGAGATGTCCCATGCGGCCTCGATCGGCCAGCATTGGAATATTGCTACAAGCACGTTTGCCGTGGTGTTGGCCGCTACTAGGATGAACATGCCCCATACCACATTTCGGAGTATTTGCGACTGTACGCCTCGGAGGATGCGGTGGTAGAGAGATAGCACGCTGAGTTTTATGAGGCCGAGGGAGGTGTTATAGAAGATGGCACAAACGTAAATTGCCTAGAAGATGTATTAGTGTTTGATCGATGAGGATGGTAATGGGCCGCTTGTTCGCCGTGGTGTACCTGATTATATTGAATTAGCCCATGAACTCCACTCTCCTCCAAAACAGTGTCTAATGTCATGCCCATGCCTCGTTCAATTGCAACAAAGGCCGCGGCCGCGAGACCAGAGAACGCGAGCAGAGACAGGATGTTGAACACTGCGCCAATCAGCCACGAGCACAAACATCAAAACATAGGCTGCGTACCATCATCTAGACCATATACCCTGCCACTATCTCTACCCTTCCCAATCTCTTGCCGCTTCTGCAACACCCATCGCCCCAGATAGCGCAATATCGTACTGATGACGACGAGGACGCAGGCTGCCGTGGTCACTGCTATACACGAAGTCGTTAAGGTTTTGTCGGTGTTTGCGGGCCCTTGCTGTTGGATGTCCATGTTTGGTCGTCAGTCCTTATCTCAACGGTTGAGCGCAAGGGACTGAGAGTGGTTGGTCGCACCGAGTGTTCGATCGCGCTCATGTCGCGAATATGAACTGCTGAAATCTAGCAGCGTCGAAATGAAGAAGGGAAACAATTTGAAGATTGCTTTCCAATCCATTGTTCTAGGAGCAGAATGGAATCGTGTCTGCCTACAGTGCAGGCGTAACATTCCATATGCGCACCCGATCCTGGTCCATGTAACCACTACGAAGAAGCAGCCCGGAACTCAATTTCTTTGTTTTCCCAATTCCCTAGACACTTACACTTATATTCTTGCGTGCATTTCCGCCCATTTTTGCTTTCTTCACAGCTCGGCTCGTTCTCCAGAGCATGACTTCCCTCGCAACAAGTCGTGAGAATTCACCACGCTTGATCGGCTTCACTCGAGAAAAGCTTGGTCATGCGTCGCGGTCCGCTTTCAGCTGTGGGTGCAGCGCCCCGCACATGTACCTCCACATTTGCATCCATCAATACAATCTTCTTGCTAGCTAACGAGAAACGTCGCGCCCCAAAAACACCCGTCGAGGAACGGTCCCGCACAGCGCGCATACTCGTTTAATATCTCTTTCGGCACGCCATGCATAACCTTCGCCTTCCCTTGTCCATTGAGATGGCTCTGTACGACTATATGAGACGCGCTGGTTACTCCGTATTTTGTGCTGTGCTCGTTCTCGTGTGAATTGTGGTACGGATGTCGTGATCTTTCGAGCGAAGCTCGACCGCTGGCAATTATCAGTTGCGCTGACTGGCAATCGAATTACGAAGTCCCGCAATTAGGGCCGTAGGCTTTGCGCTTCCAGCCCATCGGATTCCCACGCCTGCAGCACTCCCGAAGTCAGACAGGGAATGCGGCGACGTGCATATATTATCGTAGTCTGTGTTTCATTGCTCACAGTTGTGTTGGAGAGAAATGTTGCCATTACTGTGGACCCGTTCCCTACGCTTGAAAATTGGTGGGAGCGGTTTCCACGAAACCCGGGAAGCCATCGTAGCTCGCCTCCACACAGCGCACGGAAATATCTCCGCAGCATGCGCAGTCCTGAAAAGCAATTTAAGATGGTGGATAAAACCGGACGGGACATTGATGCCCGTCCAGCACTCTCACTAAACCGATCGGGTAGTCGGTAGTTGATAGACGTTTATCATAGTACAATTACCCAATTCATTCCAGAGCTCTGCAATTCGGCCCATCGTCTACACTCCAATCAGGTCGCACCTCCAATTCCCGATCCCTGCCCACCACACACGCTAAACCACGAATGCCCCACCCGAAATCCGTCGGTGCTCTCTACATACTATACATAGTCCAAATTGTCCTTCCCGCACGATAAGCGAAAGCATTCGGTGATCCGAATCCCTAGCCTCCATGTCGAAATCCGCAACCAGTTGTCGGCTATCCAGACCTACAGTACCAATCTAGTCCCGTCCTGAAGCCCTTCGCCAAGTATGCCGCCCTGTACATGACCCTTGCTTAGGGCTGCAGGCGGGAAATGCCGTCACCGTCGCCGTCCCCAAGTCTTCTGGGTTGGCTCGGGTTGAGGCGAGGCAGATTTTGCAGTTCTGTGTATTCGTGCGAAGAGGAACATCTCTATGCAAGAAGCCGATATTTGGACGCGATGAGCCGTGTTGTAACATCGCGACGTAGCATTCGCAGCCTTGGAACGAGTGAATGCTTGGATGGTGGCGAATTGAAGTAGCTGAAAGATTGCGGGGTGTTTTGGAGGGGAATGGGGACCATGGGCCTACTTGGAACTGCTGCTGGTGGATGGAGAGCAAAAGTACTCAGTAGTTCAATTCGATAGAGCCAGTTGGTAGTATATTAGGAAATGTTGGGTATATTGCTTTTAGACTCCACAAACGCCTCGTGTACAGAAGGGAGGAGGGCACCCATACGTAGAGTAGTGATGTAAGACTCGATCTCAACTGCCACCTATTCTTATACTATCGCAAGACTACGCATATTCACACCCACATTTCTCTTGACGAAGCGTCCAAGAAAGCCCTCGTTGTATGCCACGCCTCCAACGACGACATACCTGCCCTGCTGCACAACCTCAACATCGAAACGGCGAATCATCTGCACATTGTGTAAGCAAAGCCCTCATTCCACATCCGTCCCTGCTTTCCCGCTCGCAACAAGAACAGAAAGGAAAACTCACCTCAGGCAATAACTTGCACAATTCCAACACCGCGATATCCTTCCCAAGGCAAACCCTCGCCCCCATCCCAAACACAAACTGACTCGCATCCATCTCCGAGCTCTTCTTCTCCCCTTCTAGCCATCGCTCAGGCCGGAACTTGTCGGCATCGTCACCGTAGAGATGGCGGTCGCGCTGTACGACATACGCGTAGCTCGTTATCTCCATACCGCCAGGGACCCACACTCCATCCACCATCGCGCCGTCCTTCGGCACCACGCGAGCGAACAGATTTGTTGCGGGTGGGTGGAGGCGTAGTCCCTCCTTCACGCAGGCTTGGAAGTAAGGGAGGTGGCGGCGGGTCTCGTCGTACTGGATTGGTGTCGAGAGATAGCCTGCTTTGTCTGCTGTTGTGATCTCGGAGCGGAGGCGTGCAAGGGTCGGAGGCGAGGTGAAAATGAAGCGTAGAATGGAACCGAGAGCTGTGCCGGTTGTGTCGGCGCCCGCTTGGATGAGTAGGGTAACGTGGGCGCGTTTTTGGGTGGGGGTCAGGGGATGAGAAGGGGAAAAGCGGGCGGCGAGGCAGCTGGGTAGCGGAGCTAGCGTGAGAAGGCAGTGCTTTTTTGAGTCGGTAGAAGGTGAGACTTACTACTGCAAGAAATCCGACATTCCCTCAAAGGCCTTCTCCTTGTTCTGTTTCTCACGTATGCTCACCTGCCGATCCGCTTCGCACATCAGCCATCCCATGCCGGAGTCGTTCGACATTGAGGGCAGGAACCATGCCCCAAGAACCGACGTCTTCATCACATAGTCGCGAAAGAAGCGGAACCTGCCCACAAAGCCGAAGAAGCCCAGCCCTTTGCGCCAGTTCTTCAAGACCCCACGCTCATCCGTGCCGTTTTTCACACATCCGAACGGCTTCCCAAAGCTCACCATGCTCATTATATCGGCCGCGAACTCGGCCACCTTGTCGCTCACACAAACCACCTGTCCTTCATCCGCATGCTGCCCCATCTTCTCCACAAACAACATCACCAGCTTGTCGAATCGCGATTCCCATGTTTTCTTGAGCGGTCCGATAGTCCACGGCGCATTGGATAGGGCTTTGCGGAGTTTGCGGTGCTCGTCGCCGTCAAGGGTTGTAAAAAGGTGCGGGGGTCCGAGCGCGCCTGTACCGTAGAGAGCCGATTTCGTGTTTAGGTGTGGTGAGCGGTAGATGTGTTTTAGAGAGGAGGATGAGGGGAAGAGGAGGGTGGTAGGGGAGATGCGGATTGGAAGGGAGGCTGTAAGATATCAGTGGTGTGGCCTTTTTGTCATATCGCAGTTGTTGATTTTCGTGCGGGGTAAAAAAAGGAACAAACCAACTTCCATACTTCCTCGCCAAGTACATGAAGAACTGCGGCTCTTTCTGCAGAACAGAGATCACAGCCCCCACCAGCGAGAACGACGTCGCATACCACGGACCATGAAACACAGCCAGCGGATGCACGTACTGGCAGTAGAAGATGCGCGACAGCAGTGCCACGAAGACCGAGCCCACGACTGCAAGACATACATGTGCCGGTGTCGTGTCGAAATCACTGGGGCTGATGAAACCCATCGTGAGACGTAGGCGGGAATGGCTGAGGATGAGGGCGAAGGAAAGAGGTGGTGCTGCGAAGGTGTCCCGGAGCGGACGCAAGCCTGTTGAAGTACGTTGAACAAACAACAGGGGGTTGGGAGAAAGAATATGACTTGTCGAATGAGAAGAGTCGGTGTGTCAGTCGCCATTTCCGTACCCGTGCTGGCGCACCAAATGCCTGTACCCGTCACAAGCCCCGCAGGCGTCGGCGAGCGACATGGCACTTGTAACGCGCTCCAATACGCTCTGCAGGATTTGAAACTCCCACGTCGCGTTCAGGCAGCGAGCTACCGATGGCTAAAGGCGCGAATGCTGATCGGACAGGGTTTCCACATCCCCTGTCAGAATCCCCATGTCGGAATCGGAGGAGGCCTTTGAGTGACGAGAAATGTACTGATGCTGCGGCTGACGAGCTGCAGCGGGCAATGGGGAAACCATTGGAAGCCGCTTGTTTTTGGAAAGAATGTAGGGTGGAGTTGAAAGGGAACTTGAAAGGACAAAAGAGGGACGTGAAGATGATGCGTCATGAAAAGCAGGGGCGCTAAGAAGAAAAGGGAAGGATCAGACAGCGAAACAGGCGGGATGTAAGCTGAAAGCCCGGCACGCCCGGAATCATCACAAAATTTATACTAAAGTGCTCAAACCGTCATAAGCCCTGAAATTTACGCTCTTTATGCCTCACCGAAATCCATCCGGTCTCTCGTTCAGATTTGACGCCGACCTCCTCTTCGTCACCCCGCCTGACGGCGAACGTGTGTGGCTACTGTATGCGGGCTGCGAATTGGACCTCTCACGCCCATTCCCGCGCGGTATCTGTAATTGGTCTGGCTGTGGAGCAGGCCAAGTCCTTGAAGGGGTGAGCGCCGCGCTCGTGATAAAGTCATGACCCCGTGCCTCTTCGCCCGTGTAGGATTGCGAAAAGGCGTGTGTGGAAGGCGTCGGACTCGGGGACCATTGCGTCACGGTTCCCATTACTGTCGATGTAATGTAAGGAGATGGTAGGGGCTCGGTCCTTCGGGGTGTGAGGGTGAGGTTGATGGTGGGGAGGTGGCGCTGGGGATGGCGCTGTAACTCTGGTTTGTATTGCGAAGGAAGCACTGGCGGTGCCGGGAAATTCTGATGTTGGTATGAGGCCTGTTGCGGGTACGCTCTTTGTTCATAGGGCTGAGGCGGACGCCGCGAAGGAGTGGCGGGGGCCGAATTTGCTGGCATGGTACTGGACTGAGGACTGGTTAATTAGGCAATGTTCTGAAAAGGTTGAATTAGAGCAACACCCCGCAAGCAAATGACGGTAGGCGAATTTGAGTAGTTTGAAAAAGGGTAGAGAGCTCCATTGGTGCAGATGCAAATGCTTTGACTGGGGAAGAGGCTAGTGTGCAGAGCTGTGGGCGAGAATGATTGAAGACGCTGAGGAAGACATGTAAAACCCGAAGGGGAGCGAATTTTGCGGAAACGTTCACGCCAAATATTTGAAGGAGTGAGATCGGATATGTGGTAAAAGACTTGTCATACCCAATAGTTGGCGTCCGTGACTGGTATCTGTCCAGACCACACAGGCTCCTGCATCAGTGCGTCCCAATCTTCGAACAAATTTCCAGAAGTTTGGAAGGAGCTTGAGGTCACAGGATTCGCAAGCACCTGTGGCGGGTAGATTCCGGTGGGGGCGTGCATCGTCTGCTCTCGGATATGTTGCGCAATAGGCGTCTGGTTCTGCAGTCCCCTTCTGGTTCGAGCTTTCTCCAGAACTTTTCCAAGTAGAGTATCTCGCAGACCAGAATCTGTGGTATTGCCACTGGCATCTGCAGTAAAAAGTTGGTCCAAAACGGCCCACGCCGAGTTTGCATCTTCGTGGTTGATAGGATGGTCGGAGGCAAGCACCATTGCTAGAAATGAGCTGGAGTAGACTTCTCGTATACGTCTGGTATACCAGTTATACGGAGAGCTGGAGTACTGATGGGAAAGCGCAGCGCAGCGCGTGGCGAGATGGAGGGCATCATGGAAGATACTACTGATGTTAGCGATAAGAATTGGTGACTTCTAGCTCGAGTGTAGCAGGAGGAAGGAAATAGATTGGATGGAATGTGCTCGAGGGCATGGCATACCTTATAACCTCGGAGTCTTCACTCAGGGTGGATGTGGGTGCCACCGTTGCCCTTCCCTGGGAGGACCTATTAATAAATTTGACTTTCATGAGATTTATTTGGCATAGTTCAGAGACCAAATATTGCATGGGATCCGAGCAATCGAGACGGTCCCAGTTATACCTCAACGAGAAACGGGTCCGAAGTTCATTTACCGATTGCGCTCGGTCAGTGCGTCTGCCGGGCACCGTCCTCCTCGTCATTTGAGGCGAGCCGCCTCCCACGCGGTCCCGAGGTTGATATTGGAAACATAATAGCTGCTGCTGTTGTCTGGCCATTTCAGCTTCGATCAACATGAATGTGACTGGCGAGAAGGGCGATATGTGCTCCTGGGCATGCTCGACGTCCTGAAGGACCTTGGGGTGAGCCTCTCGTCCATGGCCGGACATTCTTGCATGTTGAAGGATCTCAACAAGGTGCTGATCCGAAACGCTAAGTGGGAGAATAGTGTCGTAGGAGTCTGGAGAAATTGTTGGCTCGCGGCATAGCTGCTCAGCCAATCGGGCATCTAAAATGCAAATCTGGGCCCATATTCGACGCCGAGTTTCTATTTCGATTGCGTCAAAGCCAAAATCGACGGGGTCCCGGTGAATGCCCAACGACTGAGCCATGCGAATCGATGTGCCCAGTTGCAACCATTGCAGCTGAGGGTCAGACGTACCAATCTCCATGGACTTGCTTGCGTATTAGTTTGTATCTAGCATGTGTTCGTCTAGGATCATACCATGTAAAGAATCATGGCTTGTAGCATCTCCACTGACTCTAGTCGGGCATATTTCCCGTCTACCAGGCCGATCCTCGTGGAAACTTCCTTCTTGAGGGTAGACCACAAAGTCACAGGATTGACATTCTGGTCGAGATCTGGTGGATTCGCAGAGTTGTGCATTGAGGTCAGCGCAGCAAAGTACACTGCGTACAATAGTGCCGCAAATGTTGGTCCAATGGATGCGGACTCAAGAGATACTCTCGCGTGTGCGGGGCGCTGAGGCAGCAACGTCGCCGGGTTCGCGAACGCCGTTGCGGGGGATGCTTCAAGGGACGCTCCCGTAGCATAGGTACCTGGGTAGTCAGGCGCGGCTGTCGTCCGCGCGTGCGCAAGCGTTCCTTGCCTAAAGACGCGACATTTTTCCAGGAAGTTCGGCCAGTGCAAAATGCGCACAATGGGATCGACACGTTGACTGTAGACTCCGAGCAGAACCTCGTGCAATCGGTCATCGACCATTGGCAAGACATCTTCATGCACCGAGTCTCTGGTACCCTGTCCACCATGCTCGTTTATGCCTGCTCCAAGGATCGATTCGAGCTGAATGACCTAGGTAATGGTGAGCAACATAAGAACGGTCGGTCTTTAGCAAGCCGTCACTTACCTCTTCCGCTGCTGCGGCCCAAGAGTAGGGGCTGAGATATGTCGAGCCTTGCCCCTTGACCGTGCCTGCTTGACGGACGTAGGACTGCCCTTCAGTGGCGTCTAGGGGTGACGGGGAATGTGATGGTTCGCGAGATGGTGACTTGCTGTCGACTTCTCGCGAAAGGCGGGCAACTTCCTCCTCCAATTTGAACAGTCGACTATGATCCACGGGTTCCCGGCTTCCTGGGCGGGACGGGGGGGCCGCATGTTGGGGTGATTGCTGGACCGGTTGGCATAGGGCGCCGACTTTGACGCAGTTCGAGCATGAAGGCTGCCCTCGATCGCATTTCACGCGTCTTGCTCTGCATCTCGCGCAGGCGAGCACATGTCGTCGACGAGTAATAGTGGGGGCATCGGCTCGGCCGTCGTATCGTGATGCCATGTCTCAATTGGTTGAAGTCTCGGTCTTGCCCACGAAAGAGGGACAGGGCGCATGTAAGCTTCCGGTGCGGCGTATAGTGCGAGTGCTGGCGTGAAGGGTAGCTCGCGCGAGATATGAACGTCTTTTGTACGTCGATGTATTCTGGAAGGGATCGCATATCTATCGGCATCCACTTCTCGCGCGAATGAGAGGCAAGAAACAGATTCACGTGACCGTGGAAGCGCCGAGCCCAGAGGCTAAGTTACGCCCCGTTAGCTTCCTAATTTAGGGCAGCATGAGAATTAAGCATACAGCCTTGCGGCGTATAGCCGGAAACTACTCTTCTCAGTCGAAACGACGAAATAGCGAAACGGGACGCGCACTTACCAGCCTGTGTAAGCTGGGCGCGGTCGGACTAAGGACTGTACGCCCAATTCTCCGTCCCAAGGAGAGTCAGCCTGGTGCTCATGGTGATGCTTGATGTCATCGCGCAGTCAGCTGTGAGCAAAAGCGTGCTGTTTGTTGAGGCCTGCGCCCGACCAGGCGTGGGGAAGAGTCACACCCACACGGAGATGGAGTCGGCCCAAGGAGTCCGCACCGTCCGGCCGCACAAGATCTCCCTCCGCCGACGCTCGCTAGGCATACGAATTGGAATGCAGAGATGGAGCTGGCTTGACGAAAAAGGATACCAATGCGGGTCTCAGAAGGCAGCCGGGGCGTAGAAATGGCTCCTGGACCCCGCAGGCGGTCAGCGGTGTGCGTACCGGGATGGCATGATTCTGCTCGCTAGGAACGCCTTAGCCACTGAGCTTAACTCTTGTCGCTGTTGGGGTGGCAGCTCACTGGCCAGTACGGACGGGGCGTGGATGGGACAATATCGAATGCCCGGCGACGTCTGACGTCTGGAGGAGGTAGTCGCGATGTCCCACCGGCGCGGTTGCTCCTGCTGTCATGGACCCCGGGGGCAGATGGCAACTGCCGTCCCGGAACAGCAGGAGGATTCGCGCGTGGGCGACATAGTGCTGTGCAGTATGTATGTACAGTGCTAGCATAGAGCAGCACACATTGGGTGCCGCGCGAGAGGGAGGCGCGCAGAGGCGTGTTTCGGAAAATCCCCAATCCGCGGGCTGCCATTTGATGCTGGTCCAGCCGTTTCGTCCGTGCCGAGGCCAGCGGGAGGATGCACGGGTGGTGCTCGACGAAGCGATCCCCCTTGATGAAATTGGCTAGGCTGGCAAGGCAGAAATCGGACATGTGAAAGGACCGAATTCCCAGTTCAACGATGGCTTTGAGAGTGCAACGTCACGAAGCCAAGCGGGGTGAATTGTAACTGTCGATTGCGCATACCATGGACGCGGCCGGTGGATGTCTGTTGCGTTCGGCGACGATGCAGCGGAGCCGCACGCCTCCTCCGACCGGCGATGGCGACGGCACATCCCACCTGACGGGGACGGGGCACCGATGCTTGGGCGGCCGCGGAGGATTCGGAGGTGCGAATAAGGTTAAGGTTATGGGAGGTGTGCAACGGTCAGCATGGCCTGGCTCCCGTGACTGACCCCCCGATGTGGCCCATCGCACAACACTCTACGCCGCATCTGCCTGCACGTCGTCGTCGGGCCCCCGTTGCGGTGCATCGGCTATCAAGGACGAAGGCCGACCGCTCTGCGCAGGCCGACCGCCCTTCCCGCCGAGTGCTCTCTGTTGGGCATCTACGGCGAAGCACCCCGCAGCAACGAGACGGTATCGCTCTCATCACTACCTAGATCGTCTGGTATCAATTTGTGCGATCCACGGCCACAGCACGCCCAGTGCTAAGTCACCAACCCCTTGCCGTCTACACCAGTCGACGGGGCGGCTGCAGCCCCGCGGCACAGCACTCGAGAATCTGCCTCGTGCAACACCGCCCCTCGCTTGCGACCCACCGAACCGTCACCCCCAGCACCAGCTGCGAGAGAACCCAGAACCTCTGGCTGACCAAGTCGTTTGTAACCGGCCTGAGTGAAAGCGACCTGAGTGGTGTGTAGGTAGGCGTCTCCTATGCATGCGCCAGGGTCATCGC
Organism: Lentithecium fluviatile CBS 122367; assembly: GCA_010405425.1. Classification (NCBI taxonomy): domain Eukaryota; kingdom Fungi; phylum Ascomycota; class Dothideomycetes; order Pleosporales; family Lentitheciaceae; genus Lentithecium; species Lentithecium fluviatile. The sequence continues at coordinate 328,275 of MU005584.1, forward strand.
GCACAAAGCTGCGAACCCATGTCTTCTTCGACCACCAAGACAGCCACATCGTAATGCGACCCCTCAGCTCACGCAGCACAGCCGGCCGTCTGACACAGCAGCAGACACCGCTCAGTAGTGCGGGGCGAGCGGGCAACGGCCATTGACGGAGGAGCTGCAGAGCCTCATACGGAGCCGGAGTTGGCAGCTCCTGCTATCGACCGAGCCACCCAGCCGGAAGCGTGAAGCGTGCAGCGTATAGCAGTACCTTGCAGCCCCAAAGTCAGCCTGCTTCATCTCAAGAAATTCTCCTACGGCCTGGGCGACTTCCATCCATTTGCGACTTCAGACGGGGCAGGCGCATTCGTGTCGTGGAGGGTGGAGGGTGGAGGGCAGTCGCGTACCCCGTTGGCAGCACCTTCGCTTCTTCCGCAGGATTCGCCTCCGGCTCAACCGGCCGTCGTCAATCACGCCCATCTCACCATCTCACCCTCTCACCCTCTCACCCTCTTCGCGGCCCCAACCGCTACGGGTTGCCGTTGTATCACCTCGAGGTTCAGCCACCTGCCCACCGAAGCGGTACCCTTTCGTGCCGCAACGTGTTCGCAACCGTGCGCCACAGCACGGCCGCACTCGCCACATCGTCACTGCTCGTCATTTGATCCTTAAGACGGTACTTGCTCAACCACACCACCTGTCTCATCCATCTCCACAAAGCTTAACGTGATCTTCGACCCGTCTAAATTTGGTGGAGCATTTGAAGGTGGGTTCAGCAGCTGAGAACGCCCCGTGCGGGTGACCAAGCGTCCTTTGCTCTGTCATGGTGCCCGGCTATTTTTGGTTTGCGGACTGGATTCTCCCAAAAACTCCATTTCCCACAGTCGCTTCCTCATCGAACGACAAGGCACTTTCGCATGATCAAAATCCTTATACGCTGTTTCGCCGAGCACATGGGTTCGTTCAGAGCAGTCTGCATTTGTCCGAAAGCCGAGCACGGAGTGGCCACCCAGCTTTGAGGAGAAACCAGCCGGTTTCATTGCATCTGAGGGTGTGGTGATGACGTACCTATGTACTGTCCAATTCCTGGGTCGTCCAGCGAAGTTTCCGGTGAATGTAGTCGCTTGGTGCATTGGCCCGACGTTGTGGGCGGTTTTGCGGATTGCTTCACACATGATGCGGAACGTGGGGCGCCTTGGTTGCTCATGGAGCGAATCCATCTTGTTGACGTTGGTTGGAGTTTCGGGAGAAGAGCTAATGACTGACTTTATCTAATAGGTCCCTCCTTTCGCACGAATATTAGAAGGCCACTGCAAGTGTCGGGTCCGATTCGAGACGCGTGGCCAAAGACATCGATTGATCCGCAACATACTTCAGCAGTCACTCAAATCGGGGAATCACGGGCGATTGGTCGTCCCAATACAGGACTCAGGTTCGAGGGTGAGACATTCGATCCATCAACTCCGTTGTATGAATGTTGTCACGTCATAGCAACACGCCCCGTGACAGCGCATTGAACCAGAGTATACTCTCGATTGCTGAGTGGGCACGATTTTGCCAACGCGCTCGAGATCCGGCTTGTCCATAACGAGTAGCAGCCTCTCTCAAACCGGCTCAGCAACCAAATACCTCACAGCCAACGCTGTCGCAATTCGAATTTTGTGAACGTACTCGTTCCTCTCGATTGCAAATCGGGCGATATAGGTGTTTTTGCTATTTGGACAACAGCTCGTATAGGCGCGTCCGACGAACAGACTCCCGCGACCCATCGCGCAAATCGCGCCACCGGTTCTTCCATCGCTACAACACATCACCGAAGGCATAGCATCATGAACACCTCCCAAAAGGCCTCCATCTACCTCATCCGCCACGGTGAATCCCTCCACAACGTCGACCGCACCTACCCTCATCGCGACCCGCCCCTCACCGACGTCGGCCATCATAGTACGAAAAACATCAAGATGCCCGTGAGCCCACATCTCATCCTCATCTCGCCCATGACGCGCACTCTACAGACTGCTATGAACATATTCCCCTTCCTTCGAGAACCCGCGCCACACCCAATACCAGTACAAATATGGCCCGAGCTCCGCGAAGCTCACGATGCAATCTGCAACATAGGCCTTTCGCGGGCGGATATGCAAGCAAGATATCCACATTTTGACTTCTCAGAGTGCAACGAGGAGTGGGACTATTCGCTACACACGAGCGAAGGTGCTACAGCAAGAGCCGAGAGGGTGAGAGCGAGATTAAAGGCGCTTGCGGAGAGCTACAACAACATCGCTGTCATCACGCATCGGGGCTTGGTCGCTTTCCTCGCAAAGGGACGCAGATTCAACGTTTGTGAGGTGCGAGAATATCGCTTCGCCAGTGATGAGGAAATCAGCGACGAGCAGGTAAGGTGGGGAGTCAATTGTGACACCTTGGTAGAGCAGGACTTTGGCCCGACGGTCCTGGAATTTGTCGAAAATCACACAACGTCGCAGGGGGAGGATGCACATGATCTTTTAGTACAATGATATTCGTCCACTTGTCTTACCCGCTTCTGCCTTTCTTGTGTAACTATCCGTCCACCTCATCAACGCCCTCAGATCGACCAATCCGTCCTACTATGATACCGTCCCGGTCTCCCAACGACCAGACTCTCTGTAACCATCGCCCACATCGTCTCTACTACTGCGCTCCACAGACCTTGGACGACGTCGCTCTCCAATATTCGAACAATATCTCTGTCTCCCCCTACCAGCCACGGGACTCCGACTCCTATCCCGTCTCCTACTTCGAACCCTCACACGCGCATGCGGCTCCCTGATCGAACGGCCGTCGTAGTTGGCACTGTAATTAGTAATAGTGCGGTTAACAGGCGTAGGTGTCGGATCTGGAGTTAAGTGCGACGAGGAGCGCGAAGGGGTGTCGTAGTGGGATGGCCAGTCCTCGTTCCACTCGATGTACGGATTGCGCGTTTCATCGCCGTTGTAGGGGTTGGGCTGGGAGGTGTGGTAATCGTCGTCGTCATCGGGAAAGTCGGAGGGATAGCGGTTGTCATCATACCGTCCTGGGTGTGGGGTAGGACTGGGTTGGGAAGGAGGTGGGGTGTCGTAGTGGGAGGAGGTGTAAGGAGATGTGCCGTGTGGATTATCGTGCAGGTCGTCGTGCATCTCTTGTAGACCGTCATGCAGTTCGTTCTGCATCTCTTGCAGGCCGTCGTGCAGTTCGTGCTGCATTTCGCGCAGTCCTTCCTCCATTTCATCCTCCATTTCATCCTCCATTTCATCCTGCATACGTTGATAGCCAGTTGAATCAAAGGGAAGCCGTGGCGCGCGACTTCTTCGAACCCGTCCACCCTCGTCACGCGCGTCTCTATCGAAAGCACGATAATCCCCATCGTCGGAGGGAGATACGTAGCGAATCTCCCCTGGATAGAGTGATGTATCTCTTCTTCCAGGAGGAGGTGGCGTGTCGTAATTAGAGGATTCATACTCGTCTTCCTCGTCGTCGTTCATAACTTCATCCTCAGCATAGGTACCGCGATGATATGGGGCGCGGGCGCTTCGGATGTGATCCGGAATGGTGTTGTTCTGGGCAGTCTCGTTGTCCGCGGGTCGGGCACGGATGAAGTCTTCGCGATTGTAGGGTGGCGTTTGCGAGGTTGCGTTTTCTTCTTCGGATGGATCGCGGTAGCCTTGTCGTGTTAGTTGGGCAGCGCTGGTGCGGTCGCGGAGGTGGAGGGGCGTGGAGTAGTCGGTAGATGAGTGGCCGTCTTCCTCACCCTCGTTGAAGCGATTGGCTCGGGGTTGCGAGGTCTGGTAATCGTCCCGGTCTGAATATTGACCACGATTTTGCGGAGCAACGCGAGGTCCATCACGGGCCGGCGTGTCGTAATTGTCGGAGGCGTAGTCGCCCTCCTCACTTCTGCCACGCTCGGTCCAGCTTCCATCTTCATATCCTTCATAATAATCCGACCCTCCATGCTCGTCCTCGTAAAGCCAGTCATCGTAAATGACTTCTTCATCTGTATGCGGACCCCGATATTCCTCGTCATAATGCTCGTCGTCCGTATACCGATCTTCCGTATGCCGACCCCTATCCTCCTTCCGCCGATCACACTCCCCCTGACAGTGCGGCGTACGACAATTCCGATTCAAGCACCTACAGGGCTCGGGGTTGGTACATGCATCATCAGTGCACATTTCGTCACCACACCGCGGATCATGGGGATTTGGAGAGTGGGCCACCACAGGCATGACACGGCCGGACAAGCCGGTGAGGTATTCGTAGTCCGAATCGGTGTAGTTGTTATCATGACCGGGAGCCATGGAGAACCAACGGCCTGAGGGGAGAGTGTACCCACGATATGAGAAAAATTCATCCATTGCATCTTGCAGGGGGTTGGGTTCCCAGTGGTTGTTGTTGTACTGCTCCCCTCTCTGCTGATCCTCCTGTTCAGAGTCCTCGAGATGTTCCTCATAATACGCACTGTCCTCTTCCATATTACTATCCTCGCCCCTGTCCCCATCCTCAACCGTGCTGTGTATGGGGTTTCCGAAGGCGATTTGCACGATTGTCGTGCTGTCCACGCTCACCAGGAGGGTCTCGATCGGCATGGTGTCTAGTATGTCGCCAGAGAGGTAGTCGCGGACGAGATTGGTGTGCTGGCGACAGAACGAGGCGGTGGGAGTTAAGGCAGGTTGGCGGCATTGGTGGGTGGGGCGGCAAGCTTCGTTGGAGGGGGTGGTGAAGACGGCAAGGCATTGGGGGTTGGCGGAGGCCATTGTTTGGTACTTATAGAGGGATGGTGTTGGAAGGGGCGGGCGCGGTGACGTTGGTTGGAGCGAGCTTTGTTGTAGTGAAGGATGTTGCGGCGAGAGATGTTGCGGCGAGTTTCGCTGTGTGTGTGTGTGTGGAGAATAAGAAGTAGTTGAGTTGGAGTTTTAGTTATGCGATCAGTGTCGTGGCTGAGTTGAGTTTTCTGTTGTGTGGTTAGGGTGAGCTGAGGAAGGTTCTGGGTGTGGAGAGAGCGATTTCTAGTTCCTGAATAAGAGGGGCTGGAGAAGTTGCCTGGAGCTTTCGCTAGCCGGTTTCCGGAGAAAGATCTCGGCGACGGTCGTTCTCTGCGTGGAGGCTGCCTTGCTTGCTTTAAAGAAATTTCTGTCACCGTTCGAATGAAGAGATATGTGCTCGTTGCTTCCTATTGTGTTGGGTAAGATTCGCCACTGGACATTTGTGGTACTTTGTTCACCTAATAATCTGAACGCAACAATTGGTTGATGACCACGAGCTTGAAACGTCTCTAGAATCTGATCGAATTTTACTTAGACTTTATTCAGCTCAATGAAACGAGTGTCATATGCAGTAAATTCCACGTGAACGCGCACCCGAAATGTCTAACGTTACAGGAGCAGACTCAAACCCTTAGTCCAACTTCTTATGAGCTAGACTTGGCTTCATACACAATAGAAATTTTGGTGATATGTTGTGAGATCTCGCGAATAAAAGAATGAAAATGCTCCAGCTTAATTATGAAATAGTTAAGGAGATCTTGTTCATGGTTCTTCAATATACGCGATGTTTGACTGCGGTATCACCAACTGTTGCCAACCATGGAAAACGACTCGCGTATCAAATCGAATGCGAAATTCTAGGATTCGGAGTTGGTTGAGCTGTGGAAACTGTGGCATACCGGAGATGTTTCCAGTCATTCTTCTACATCACAAATAGAGAGTTAAGGCTGAAGAACTGTTGCGTGATCCTAAGTAATCATCTATCCCCTCTCAACCTGAACCCCCTCAACTCCTCATATGCCTCCATACTCTCCTCCACAAGTGTCCCTAGCCTCTCCGCAAGAATATCTCCAAACTCTTCCCTCCACTCTTCCTTCAATACCGCAAGATCAAGTCCGCCCACCCCCAACTTCCCACTCTCCACCCCCCTGCTCCCCAAGATAGAGCTCTTCATCCTCCGCTCCGCCGCTCCCAACCTCCCCACCTCCTCTTCCCCCGCGGCCCCCCACTCAAACCTCACACACTCCTCATCAAACCCCACTGCCTTCGCATACACCCTCACCAGCCCTTCATCCACGAGATCCGCGGCATCAATAACAATAGGGTAGGTCACGCCCTTGACGCGTGTAGCGCGGGGGAACGATGGATGGTGCGCATAGAAGTTGTACAGGGAAAGCGTCCAGGAGTATGTGCATTCCCAAGCTTGCGTTCGGGGCGAGGAGAGTGCGATAGGAAGACCTTCGATGTCGATGGTTGTGCGGAGACAGCTGGGGAAGGTGAGGGCGGGGTGCCGGATGATGAAGGTCGGGGAGAGGTGTGAAAAGAAGGGGGTGGGTAGGGTAGTTATATTATCGAGGTTGTTGGATTCAGCGATGGGTGAATCGTTGGGGAAGGGCATGTAGAGTTTGAAGACATGTTTTTCCGCTTCAGTTGCATCGACGCCCTCGAGGAGCCTTTCCTCAGCCACGGGGTCTACCAGCCAATGTACATGCTCCTTGACATACGTTCCCTTGCCCTGCCTCTCCGCCTCTTCAATCAATGCCACCCAATCATCGAAGCCGGTCTGGAACGCATCCTGCAACCCCTGCTTTTCTTCTTCGGTCCATTGGCTAGCTGGTCTTTCGGTGAGCTTGTTGCGAAAGCGCTGGGCTGCAACAGACAGGAAGAGGTAGCCGTCTTTCCGGTTGGGAGATCTTATGATGGAGAGTTGGGCGGGAAGATTGAGGAGCTGGGTCAGGAGGTGTGAGGCGGTACGGGGGATGGTCAAGAGGACGTTGTGAATGGGAGGTGGGGGCTGAGAAGAGGACATTATTGGGTAATACAGTAGGGACGCGGTTGGCGAATGTCAAAGGAGCTGGGGGATTGGCAGTGCGCTGAGTATCGATTGACGATACGATGAGTCTTGGATTGGACTTTGCGTCCATTCGCATGGTATGGAATTCCTGCGGGGAAGCTGACAAATACGTTGATCCCGCCTTACCCCGCGTTGGGGTACTTGTGAAGTGATTGGATCCCTTATTAAGCATACATTAAATGTAAATAGTTTCATGGGGCCATTGTGGTGTACATCTGTTGCTTCATTAAGCTGAGATCTATCATATGTGACAACCGGAGAGACGGGTCGGGAATTGGTCCCGTAATGTAATATGGAGACATTGGATACCAACAAGATCGACAGCATGATTATCCCTCGCGATAGCTTCGGATTTTACTCGATCGTTAAGCTGACATAATCCACGTCCGTGCCCTCTACAGCTTATTTCTTCCCTTCACGTGTGCATGATATCGATCGCGCATTTCTCGTCTGAGCATCTTCCCTGATGGCGTTCGAGGAATCTGCAAAATTTGTTAGGATAGAGTTATTACTCCAAAGAATGACACTTACCGCGTCGACTACCTCCATGCCGCCTGTGAGCCACTTGTGTCGACTCAATCTCGATTGAATCCACTCGTCCAACTTCCTCGCAATTGCCTCCTCACCTTGCTTCTCACTTTCCGTCGTCAACACCACCCAAGCTCTCACAAACAATGAACCATCTCTCCTGCCATTATCAACACCCGCCACGCATGCATCTCGGACCAGACCTTCTGGATGGTCAAGCAGGGTATCCTCTACTTCAGTCGCAGCAACTTGCAGGCCTTTGACCTTGATCATCTCCTTGAGTCGGTCGAGGTAGTGAATCCGATCCTGATCATCACGCATGACCAAGTCGCCAGTGCGCAGCCACCCCGGTTGAGCAAACAACTCTGCAGTCGCTTTCGCATCCTTGAAATATCCCGGCGTGACCACATCTCCACGTACCCAAAGCTCGCCTCTCTCCCCCTTCTTCACGTCTCGGAGCGAATCCGGATCTACAACTCGTGCCTCCATACCAGGTAGCAGGTAGCCAATCGTGCTCGGAAGTGCAGGCTCTAGTCCAAAGATGCCTGGGAAAGCGGGAGCCGCGATACTGGCGGCTTCACTCAGACCGTAGCCGCTAGGTATAGGTGCGCCTCCGCTTGTTGGGAGTTTCTTGCCGAGCTGGTAGGCGACGTCTTGGGGTAGGTATGCGGCCCCACTTCCAGCGAGGATGACGGAGCTCAAGTCGTACTTTTCCGTGAGCGGGCTTTGGGCTAATTGGCGTACTAGCGGCGGAACCAGAGGGAGAGCCGTGAGCTTGTACTTCTCGATGCTTTTCAGTGCGAGTTCGAGGTCCCATCTTGGTAGGAGGACATTGGTAAGTTGCATGAGATTGACACGCAGGATCCAGAGGATCATGCCATAGGAATGATACATTGGAATTACACCGAGGACTCGCTGTGGTGTCAATGGCTCGACGCCGGCGAAGCGCGCATTCTGAGTCCCGGTGATCATTCCTTGGAGTCCAGAGGACATGCCGTTCCTGTGGGTGATCATCATCGCTTTTGGAAGTCCCGAAGTTCCCGATGATTGGAAGAGATATGCCATTTTGTCGCCACCGAGGAGTTTCCGGGGTACTTCGGGGAGAGTGGAGCCTTTGCGAACCAAGGCTTCAACGGTACGGTGGCCGGAAACGGTATTCAAGCTTGAGTCATCACTGAGAACGATGACCTTGTTCGGATCTAGTACCAGCCTCAGCGAAGAAGCCTTGTCACCCTCACCGCTCCCCATCTTCAACGCCTCTCGCAGGACTGGAAGGAGCGTCTCATGGCACATCAGACTTGTGATCTGCATCTTCCGCAATACCCACCACAATTCATACGGTGTTGATGCTGGACTGATGCCGCCGAACACCAGCTCCGCCCGAAAACATGCATGCGCCACCATCGGATAGTGTAGGTGATTTCTTGAGTACATGCCCAAGATCTCACCATCTTCTTGATCGTTCACCGGGCTTTTTCCTAGCCTGAGGGGATTCGGGCCATCGTGTCGGAAAACACGCGCCAGAGCGCACGCACGGGCGTAGAACTTATGGAGCGTGACTGTTTCTTCGGTCACGGCGTTGATGAAGAGTGGGTAGTCCGGTGGAAGGGGGTTGTTTGGTGGAAAACACAGCTCGTGAATGTTCAAGTCTGAGGGCGATGGAGGAAACGGTCCATAGGGAGATGAGAATATCGTGTTGTTGTGGGGCTTGTACTTGGTCTTGTGAGGGTCGGGAGCGTTGGGCGCGATCCAACGGGACCAGTGCGGTTTGGAGATGTCATGCGTCATGACCGATCGAACCCGCGCTTGTTGATGTACCGAGAGATGAGTATCAATTCCGGATGATGATAGAGTTCGAGAAGTTGCCATTTTCTCGGTGTTTCTGTGGGGTTGTTGATACCCAGTTGGACCTCCGCGGCGGTAGCACTTGCCCCGCCTTTTGGCCTGACATGGCAGGCGCGAGTAAGTTGTAAACTGCTCGAAAAACGGTGTCGCGGAATAATTGAAGCGAGAGAAACCTGGTCACGAAGTGATAGACGTCGGTGTCTTTGGGAGCAAGACATCTAGAAAGGTGGAAGAGGACTTTATGGGGAAAGAGTAGGCGGAGGACCTCCCGACTAATACATTTAATTAGCGTAATCATACGAGTCTGTTCCCTTGTAGACAGCAATGAGATTATAGTACTACTACAGGCATCCAAGGAATGACGACCGGACGAGCAGTGTCTCTCAAAAAACCTAGGCTACACGCCAAAGTGCATGTCACGAGACCTCGCGTGTTTTCCGTGACCGACTAGTCTGGATGGGACGAGAGAACATATCGATGCTACCGTCTCTGAATCCTATGTCTCGGCCCGTGGTCGTACGATATCACCGAAGGAATGGTCACGCACACTAGAGAACTAGGGTCTACCACGCTGAAATGAAGGGATTCCTCCGCGATGTGCCACTACGCCGCCCCGGCGCATTTGCCGCTAGACCCCCTCCCCGGATCCGCCCCGCGGCATCCTCGACGGTCGGTAGCAGGCAGTGCAACAGCCACATGTCAAAGGGACCTCAGGGAGCAGGGCCATGTCCGAGTAGCAGGTACGCACGCCAAGCTCCTCCGACCAGTACGCCATCGCAAGCACATGGATACTAGACTGGGAGGGGACCTGAAGCTGACGATCTTGCAGGCAAAGGATCCAAGATTCGCGAGGAGTCGTGAGGAGAGGTTCCTTTTCGCGTTGGGATATGGTGAAGTTCGGCTGCGTTGCCGGACGAATGACACAAGGTTTCACACTTGAATTGCGCGCATAAGGTTTGAGGCTACACCAAGTCTATGGCTTCATCAAGCCGCTAATGCGGTCATTGATCTAGACACTAGGTTTCTTAGCGGCTTAGTGCGCTGGCATTGCACGTTTGGGGTTACAGCAAACACGGCCCCCGTGTTCCCAGGCGCAGCTTCCAAGGCGATTTGTCTTCATGACATGGACTATCCCAGACTGTGGCTACGGGTCCAGCGCTGGTGTTGGCAATAAGCGCTGTAGCCGAGGCGGCATCAGACGAACACCTTCAAACTTTCCCGGGAGGTTATCTCGGCCTCACCCATGTGCTTCTGGTTCAATGCTAACTCCTCGGAGGACGCGATGAACCAGTGCTGACCAACAACCGAGCAGCACGTGACAGTCCGTACTTGAGCCGACCCGCAATGTTGGACATCCCGCGTGACCCCCACGCTTGCGCTCTGACGCACTTCACGATACCTCAGATGAGCTGCATGTTGCGCTAGGTAACGACTCCGGCTCGGGGATACTCCTCCGTGCCTCGAATGAAGATGCAGCCGGGGAGCCGTCTGCGCTGTGTGTGGGAGAGGGGCGAGTGACGCCAGCCACGCACCCTCTCCTCCGATCTCGGATGCGTCAGAATGAATGAATACTTTTCGCCGCTTGCTCGTGTGCGCTGCAGCACGACGATCTAGCTCTCATCTCGAGGTGATAGGTGCTCGTAAGCTCAACGTTCTGGAGTCCTTCCGTCTCGACATGCCGCTGCCTGCATCACCCAACGTCGTTACACCAATCGCTAACCACGCCGCATCGAGACCAAATCCATCACGGATTCTCTATCATGTATCATGCCATTTTCTCGATGCCTGGCTGCGCTCTCCTCCGTCCACGTCAGCGTGGGGCATGCAGGCGACATATTGACGATGCGGTGCGTGGGCGAATTATCGCGGTGCAAGCTGTACTATGTAGGTGCATCCCCAACGTTGCGGCTGCAGGACGCTGAAATGCTTTTTTCGTAGCAGGTCCAATAGTGCGCAGCGCGTCGCTGGCTTTCGACGCCTAGACGCTCACCGAGCCCCGTCTTGGGACGGCACCCCGAAAGCCAGCGCATCACATGCTCGAAAACAGTAGAATGAACGACGAGAAGGCCGCGAGCACCAGGAAAGCCTCAGCTACGCCACCTCGAGCGGATTACCGCATTGGAACCCTCGGGCGGGCAAACGATGCGGGGCAACGAGGCTCAATGCTGCAGGCCCCTGCCCAGCACATGTCGTCAACGTCGGGCCCGTCCTGCCCCACGAATAGCATACCATATGCCAAGATGGGGAAGCGGGATCGAGCATGCGACAGCTCGGAACAATGCACGAAGATTGAAGTGCCTAAACGGCAAATTCCCCGCTATGGATCGTCTCTTGTGGTCTTGCGCTGGGAAAGGGTCTCGACGTCGAGCCGGCTGTGGTTGACGTGCTGCTTGAGCTGCCTGGCCGCGGAACTGCCGCTTCGAAATACCGTCAAAGCTACAAAGTCTATGGGCGTCACTATCGACTACTCTAACGCACACACTCGGGCAATCTCCACTGCACGCAAGACATCCACGGACGCATACCACACGCCCTATACGCTCCAAACCCAAGCCTCCTCGCACACCCAGCTTGGCAGCACGCACGTCCAATCTTCAATTTCCGACGTTCGTCGGAAACTCTATTCAGGCAACAACCGCAACGGTGATTCTAAGAATACCAAGACCTGTGGGCGCGAGGCACGCGCCTCCGCGGTCTTGACTTGGTGACTCGTGAGAGACAACTGGGCGAGCTTGCATGTGGACGGGAGGATTGGAGGCGAACGTTGGCAGTGGACGCAGTAGGCTGAATCAAGTGCTACACAGAACAGGCCAGCGTTGCGTCGCGGCGCGCGGCGGTTGGACGGGTGCAGTGTGCTCGTGGTGGCTTCAGGAACGTTCAAGTCACTTCTTGCTGTTTTGACATCCCATCCGAACACTACTCTGACAGTCCACACCGCTCGTCCAACTTCAGTACCAAGCCGTCGAATTGTCTCTTGTCTTCATTTCGAACTCCACCAACATGTCTGCCCCATCTCAGACATCCCATTATCTCGTCGCCTAGTGACATGCATAATCACTGTGCATGCGCGCCGGGGCCTCCCGCTTCCTGACAGCAGTCTAGCCTTCCCCTCGTTGACATCTCCAGCCCACCACTTCTCACTCACGCAATAGAAAAAGCAAAAACGTGAAAACGCGGCTGGGCCCTGACAGCTTGGGATGGCATGGGGCGACCGGCAAGTGTACCCGACTAACACTACGCCCAAACTCTATTAGGGGCAAGGCAACAAGTGCCTTACCCTTGGGCCTTAGCAAACGGAAAGGCACAGGCCATCCTTTCTTTGTTTGACTGCGGTGGGCCGCGGACCTGATATTATCATTCTTCTTCTCCTGTTATTATTGTTGAGTGTGTAGAATGAGGTGAGGTGGTTGTGACGAGGTGCAGTGGAAATGGCCGTGCGTTGCTGTGCCGCACGACTGCAGGACCTGGGACATCGATTCTTTGTTCCAGTCCCTCAGCTTCCCCCAGTCTGGCACCGCACCGTACCGCCCCGCCGCAAAACACACACAAAATACCAGCAGAGCAGTTCAGATCCCTCGTACCGCACCGTACCGTACCGTCGCCACACGTACGGCGCAGCATCTCACAACCACAACCACCTTACCTCTCTCAGCTTTTGGAGTTTTGCCTAAGAACGAACGCGCAACAAATCACATGCCCCTCCCGCACTGCAGTTGACCCTTACCCACGCACCCCTCGTCTCGTATCGAAGCGCGCTGCGCACCAGCACCCATCGTTGCTAGCGGGATGTTTGTCTCGCATTCCCACATCCCCGTCCCAATCCCACAAGCCGCTTACCCCTAACCCTGCACCACCCACCCCCTGCCCAAACGACCCGCTGATCCCAAACCCACAAAACCGCCTCCTTTGCCGCCCTCCCATTGGCGAGCCACGCCCCCAAACACCCTACAAGGAACGCTTAAGCCCACGGCGTCATCGATGGGCCCCCTCATACATGGTGCTCACCGATCGCGAGGGGGATATTCGTATGATTGCTCTTGCATTCGCCTTTTGCAAATAATCCTGGCCTATCAATGGCCCCTACGCTCGCTGTGCCGTTGTCCGACCTGCGTCTGCGTCGATGCACAACGCACAACGCACAGCGCCTGCAACGCACCTAGCTTTCCTTTTTCGACCTGCCTTGCCTTACCTTGCGTCCTTGTGCGGTATATGCCTACTCACGCCCGGACCGGTCGGGTCCGCTATGCTCACCTATAGCACCTGCCCTCCACATACGTGGCACGACCGCGCACCGACGGAAGGCCGGCCGGCGCCGTAATTGCAGCTCCTGTGTTGTACGTATCGGGATTCTCAGGCGCTAGGGAAGGGGTGCAGGATCTGGGAACCTCGCGGCGAGTTGGTAATGCGATTGGGTTTGAAGGGGCCGCCGCCGGCGAGCCTGGATTGGGGTTGGGGGTTTGGCATCGTGGAGAGGAAGCGAGGGGCTGGGTTTGGGTTGGTTTGGCGCTGAGAGAGACGCGTCGCTAGGTTGAGCTGAGCCAGACAGGTTGGTACGGGCCGGGCCGATGTGTGAAGGGTAGGGTGAATGACGGACAGATGGCGAGGGCTCGTAGTATTTTGCTTTATAAATATCATGTGGGAGCTAGAGGCATGCATGACGTGGCAGAAGTAGGTTTTCTCACGTATTAACAGCATGCCCAAACCTCTGTGTCGAATGGTGAAGAACCGCACATATTATATATTATCCCGTACGATCAAGTAGAGGGTATATGCTATACATGCAGCGAGTGGGGGAACATTGGGGGTATATAAAGGGCAGCAAAAGTACATGATTTGGGAGATGGCCATGAGATGCATCATACATAAAAACGTGAGGTGAACGCTGGATAGTGATGCAAGATGTCATGATTTTCCCGCCTGATGCCCTAGTCGCCTCCATCCTTGCGCCGAAGTGCGGAGAAAAAGGAGATGTGGATGGGATTGGATAAGTATGCGGTGCTCATGTGGGAAAGACAATATACGGCGATGGATCGTGACGAAATGAGTCGTTGTCTTTAGCGGCCCGCCACCCCTCGAGTCGACGTCAATGCTGCTCCTGCAGCTTCACTGGACTAGGACTAGCACTTCGAGTCTTCTCTCGCTCTGTGCTTTTGCTACGTCTTTCCGGTAAATGGAACATGCTGGTCGAATCGTTAGGAGACTTCTCGAGGATCGGTAGGGGCGCTCCTTCCAACCCAAGGATAACGGCTAAACGCTCGTCTACTTCAACATCGCCACTATATAGGTCAGCAGCAACCTTAGGTGGTGAGAGCTTGCATCTTACGCGGAGGGTACACGGAACTTCGCATCATGGTTTGTAGAAAGATGTGTTGGCGATGACGAGTACGGTGGGTCGGGAGGCGGTGTAAGCTGGGAGTTGCTTGGAGGGAGATTGCGTGGAGGGGAGCTACAAGATAGTCTGCATAACTTGGAGATGTGCTGATCATCAATGGGAACATCTGCTTTGCGTTTGTTGCTTGAAGAAGTGGCTTCGGTCGTCCCGTTTCGCTCAAGCATGCAGGGCACCCTTGAGTCTGCCTCGCCCGGTTCGACCTGGTGCCAGCGCATCCATTCTTCGTACGACTGATCCTTCTCTTTCCGGTACCTGTCCATAGTGTCCGTGAGCCTAAGGGTTCGGGCATCCATCTGAGCTGTCATCTCTCGAATCGTCGTGGGAAGGGGGGGATCAGACGTCTGGTCGGGTTGGGATTCAAGTGCGCTTGTGTTTATGGGTGGGAATTCCCATCTCTTGCCGCAATGCAAGCATCGTGCTCCAGAATCGCTGTCCCGCTGGTACAATCTCATGGTTGCTGCTGGTTCAGTTACATAGCGATGGGTGGAATTGAAGGCACCAGCTCCGTGAAGGGGGGACGACGAGCCAAGATGATCAATGTCGTGGCTGTCGGATTCGGTAACAGGGTTGTGGTGACTAGGGGCGGCTGCAGCTGAGAGTGAAGTAGAAGCAGTGCCATCGCTAAGCATCTGGGAGGTGGACACCCCAGCGGGCGCAGCTGAGGCGGGATTTGCAGGGGGTGGCATGTTTCCTCGGGTAGAGCTTTCGATGGCTTTGAGGTGAAGAGGGGAGTAGGCGGACGATGTAGGCTGTAATGATGGACTCAGCTTCGAATCCGAGTAGGCGCGCGGCCGGATTGGAGTCACTGAAGGCCTTAGTCTGGCGTCTAAAGTTTCCGGTGGCGACTCTCGCCTTCTGTCGTGCCTGGTTGAGTAAACAGAAAAGGTACTTGAGGCAGGTGCAGGCGATGGTGGCGTTTTCGGGTCGGCGACCGCATCACGGGCGACTGAGGGCCGACGAGATGCTTTTGAAATGCCCGCCAGATACACACTGGAGCCAGAGGCCGGATCCTGGGACGCAAGTGATGGGTGCGAAGCTGGGGGCTCGGAAACGGCCGATTCTTGGCGGCGGGTGGCGATTGGATTGGGCGCGGCTGCCGACTCTGGCTGGGGATTCCGAGGAGGGGAGGAGCGTCTCAACTCAAGTGCGCCGTCCGGGAGGCGAGGAGACGCTGGAGATGCTGGGAATGGAGCCGACGCGCTCGTCTGAGGATGATGTGTCGATTGCCTATTTCGGCCGCTCTCGGAACCAGACGATGCCAAGCTGCCGCTGGGGCTCAGAACGTGAGCGTTTGAGGCCGCGGGAAACACGTACCTGGCCGCTGGGGCTGGCGCCTGCGCAGAGGTCGGACGGTTGATGGCGGTCCACTTGCTGTCCAGAGGCGGAGGCGGTCCCGCTGGCTGTGTGGAACAAACACCAGGGCCGTCGACTGCTGGACGCTGTACATGTACAGGAGCCCACCGAGGGTCGGACGGATGCTGATATGGCGACTCGCTGGGCATGGGCGACACCAGCGATGCAAAGCTCGGGAGGCGGACGCGGCTGTCGTCCATGGTGGACAGCTGTGAGGGCGTACTATTATGGTTGTGCTGGAGGGGCATGCTCACGCTCGAGGGCAGCGAGGGTTCAACGACGAGCCACGGGAGCGCGGCGGCAATATGAAGCAGCTGGCAAGCAGGCGGCCTCGCGGCGTCGCAGGCTGAGGTCGCACAGGGAGGTTGAGCAGACGTCTCACCGTGTCGGAGGGCGTCTCTCTCATTTCGTGGCCACCGACTCCGCACTTGCGGCGCGGACAGACGAAGGATTTGGGAGTACAAGAGCCACCAGGCCAGGGTTCATCATGGCGGCGTGCCTAGCGGTGAATGAGGCGCCAGGGGGCGGGTCTGATTTGCCGGATGCATCTCGCATGCCACGGGATGCACTGTGACCTGCAAGGCATTCGCGGGGAGACGGCGGATCTGATCCATTGGGCCACCCACAGAGCCCAGTGCGCGAGGCGCCCGCGGCGTCTGGCGTCGAGCGGGCGGGGGTGTGGGTGTGACTGTGGGTGTGGGTGTCGAGCACTTGAGCATTGGGGCCGCGGGATCACGGGGTGTGGAGCCTCGCTCAGGCCAGGCGGCTCCGGCCCGACGGCGATCGGACTGCGAGATGCCCAGGTGCGGCCATGGCCATCGCAGTGATTTCTTCTCATGTGCACCTGTGTGTTTGTGTACCGCGCACGACAGCAAGACGACATTGGCGCCCCCCCGGCGTCCGGCCCGAGACGAGATGGGAGCCCTGCTGTTCGGCGCGTCTGCTGCTGGCTCCCCCCGAGTCGGGGCCGTGGACGTGTCGCCGGCACGCAACGACGACGGCAGACGGCAGCAAGACGGACAACAGCACTGAACCCTCCTCTCGACCACGGAACCTGGCGACGGCGCCTCTCCCCGACTGCAACGGGCGAGCGACAGCACCACCGCATAGCTACCCACTTCCCATCTGCGGCACAGCTAACACGCCTGGCTGCCAAACTCACCGA
>MU005584.1:345520-361783 GCA_010405425.1 Lentithecium fluviatile CBS 122367
CACCCAGCCGCGCCCGACTCGTCTTCTCGCCTTCTCGCCTTCTCGCCTTCTCGCCTCGTGGAGATGAGCACCAGCAATGCGCATTCTGCCATATGATGCACATCTTCCTCCCGCCCGCGTCCTCGCCAATTGCCGTCACCCCCTCCCCCCACGCTCGACAGCAGGCCCTGCCGTAGGGCTTGCAAACGGGACAGGGTGGAGGTTCGAATTGGGCGACACGCAGCCCCGTGGCGCGAAAAGGACGCGCTGCCAGCGTGCCCGTCTGGTTCCCTCTCTAGAGCCATGATCCTCACCGATGGGTTAATTCGGGCGGCGTGGTTCACGGCCGGCCTCCAGCCTCCAGCCTCGGCTTGCCGGCCTTGTGTTCATTGGCAGCGCTACTTCCCTCCCTCACCGATCGTGACTCCCCGTTCTCCCCACCAACACAGCGCCGCGCCTGAGACAATTTCTACGCGAGCCTGGACGGTGTGGGTTGGGATGCCGGCCGTGCCCTGACTCGCAGGAACCAGACATGAGAGGCGCCCGGCGCTTACTCACCTACCGGTCGTGGCGGCCTCCATGTGACGCAATTCGGGGCCGCGGGAGCGTCTCCGCGAACCGCGACAACAGGCAGAGCCTTGGGCAAAAACATTCGCCCCTGCGTCTGCTCCGCGGCGAGGCTCAGTACTTACGAAGTCGTGGTAGGAGTGCCCATAACGGGCAGTGGCACGAACGACACGCAACAACTCTCACTGACCACAGCACCACAAGGACACCTCCGTTCTCTGCCGTCTCGACAAGATCCTGCGGCATGCCGACTTCTCTGGACGGACCGCGTCTTGTACGCCA
Organism: Lentithecium fluviatile CBS 122367; assembly: GCA_010405425.1. NCBI lineage: Eukaryota > Fungi > Ascomycota > Dothideomycetes > Pleosporales > Lentitheciaceae > Lentithecium > Lentithecium fluviatile. The sequence continues at coordinate 346,349 of MU005584.1, forward strand.
CGCATGCGTGCCATACCAGTAGCATCGCCTTGGTGAGACCATGCAATCTCCGTCACCTTGCATTACCCCAAATACCTCCATTGGCTGCATTGATCCTCAGCCGGTGGCCTGGAGCTGAAACCACGCACACCAGTGATAACTGCCCAAACTCACACCTGCCTCGCCTTCCACTCGACTTCTCGACTGCCGAGAACCTTGCGAACCGATACGACCCGATCGAAGCGTCCCCCTGCATCACCTTGCACATCCGCGAGATACCCCAACCATGGAGGCTCATTCACAACACAGGTATCGACTTCCCGGACACCCGCTACCTTGTGGTTGGCAAATATTCCCTTGAATTGAGAGTCGAAGGTAATTAGCACTGCCGGCTATGCTTAAAGAATACGGAAGTATGAGATCGGAATAGTGATTTTGACTTGGGGGATCGAAAAATATCGCTGGCTGCTCTTTCACCTCTCAGCCCGGTCCGAGTCTATATACGCGTGTCGCACATACCGCCGAAACAGGGCGACACGCACCTTGCAATTATCAGCTGCTTTCCGTTGCATTGCATGCGTTCTATTTGTCGAGGCCTGGACTCTTCCAGCTTGCCGGGCCCATCGCTAAATCGCCGCGTTTCCTTGCATGGCCGATCGTGCTTCTATTGAACACGATATCCATACAAAGCGGTCGCGGATATCGCTCTACCCGACGCCTCTTTTGCGCCTCGTTTCCTGGGTGCACCGCTCTTGGCTACGTCAACGGTATCCCGTGCTTAGCTGGGTCGTCATGCCTTGGCTGGCTGACCTGCTGTGTCACCGGCTTGGAACGACGCCTTGCCAACCTACGATGCTGTGTGACTCTCACCAAGTCACTCGGAAATTCCTCCCCTTCGGCTCATGTATTCGCCCCTCTCGGCAGGGGGGGGGGGGCGATCCGTCTACTTCGAAGGAGCCCTTAACTGTATCGCTCGCTTCAACGCCCCCATTCAGCTCTTTCATTGATCGCCTCTGCTGCAAGCAGGTTATTTAGACCGTCGTCGCATGATCCACCATCGCTCCTGCACGTAGCCGCTACTGGCGAGACCTGTGCCTGGGTGCGCTCTCCTCCGATCCGAAGCTTGTCTTGTGGTCGTATTGACGCACTCGCCCAGTCATGAGTCCGGCCACCGTTGTCAGTCATGCTTTGGACAACTAATTTCAGTTGCCGGCTCGTCATGCTCTCCCTGCCGCGATAAGCAGCACTCCAGAATAATGAGGGCGTAAAAGAAAATCCGGGGCGCGTCATACGGGCCATAGGCGACGATCAAAACGTGAGGTTGTCGCACGGCGCCTCGCTACCCCAGACTCCCCGTATCCGTCGACTGCGCGCTCTTCCGCCCTTTTCGCAGCATGAGTCCACCGCACTCTTTCTAGGCATTTGCACATCTTGTAAGACGTCGCCGCGTGTTAAAGGGGCACCAGCAAAAGTGGATACTCAAGGTGGGGCGAGACGAACCGCGACTGCAGAGCTTATCTCTCTTCACTTGTCGCTATTCAGCCTCCTGAACCGGAATGCATACGCTGCTACAACATGGGACAATATCGCCCACCTCGCGTCAAGGCATTGCCTGAGCCGATTACCCGCATCTCGTGGTACGGCCCTGGTTACAGCATGGACGCGAGCCGACTGCAAAGGTAAGATTGATATTTGTCTAGTGACCCTGTCTCTTGTCGCTGCTCAAACGCATGGTCCGCACTTCCCGAGTCCTTCAAGGTCGATCTCCGACCCACCAAGTTCCATAGTTGAGCTTGGAACCTTTCGGCTGGCACTGGGTAACGTGCGCGTATACCGTGTTCTTATTCATCTTTCGCCCTGCGGACTTTCTCCTTTTCCCTGCATCGCGAGGGGTCCTTGTCTCTTCTTTCATTTGCCTCTCGCGCGCGGTGTTCTGTACTGTATGCTTTTGCTACCGGACTTCTGGCCTTGAATCCTCCGTCGTAGCAGAATAGGTTGATGGGATCTGTATCGCTGCCAAAGCAGCTTAGCATGGACCTACTCGAGGCTTAAGATGTAGGGGCGGAGTCCGAAAAGCATAGCACTATGCCTGAAGAGGAATCGGCTTTGCCGAATCCGGGCGCAACACGGACACCGACCACGTGTTGGCGAGCATACACGAGCCTTGATCTTACATCAGATCGCCAATTAGCACTCTCGACCTTCCATTTGCGCCTTTCGATTGGCGTTCTTCCTACGGTTTCCCACGGTTTCCCATGCTTGTCATCGCTTATGCGTGTTTGTCCCCGTAAGGTTAGTGCTTTGAAATCTCACGCTGTTGGCGTTGAAGCATGCTTCGATGGATTGCTTCGGCGTTGTAGGGGATGCGCTAGCTGGACTGGAGTTGGCGGGGTAGGGAACGGGGCGTATTGGACGCTAATTTGAAGCCCGTGGAATGCCCCGGGTGGATATACTAACAATGCGTCTCGTCCCCTCTTTCCTTTCTTCTGACTTGACGATTTGAGTCGAAGAGTGACACGCACGAATGATACTTTGGAAACCACTGGGTGGTTTGGAAGGATACCGCGCGCGCAACGGTTCTTGAAAGAAGGACTTCGCTACGATTGCGCCAAAAAGGACCGCTGGGGACATTCATCAAACGTCGAACGTCAAATTGATCTAGTGGGCACGTCATACGCGTAATCCCCTCGCCCCTGTCCTTGCGACTCTACATCAGAGAAGACGATTGCGCTCTTCTTACGAATACAAGCGGATAGGCGCTCCCCGTTGCGACCATGAAGCACCCTTCACCCGACCAACTTGCGTACATGCAAGCACATATCGACGAAACCCGGCAGCCATGGCTCATCGGGGCAAATGTGGCTTTCTTGATCGTGGCCTTTGTATCGGTCGCACTGCGGTTCACAGCGAGGATAAAGATCGGAACACATATTGGATTGGATGACTGGTTGATCTTCAGCGCGGCGGTGAGTTAAATCTTCCTCTTTACTGAAAGAGCGCATCCCGCGCAGATTTGGGGTTGGCGATAAAGAGCGGAGCGCGGTGGAATACAGAGCCTCTTCGTGGAATGCGAGGACGATGACACGAGCCGGATTTGGATGTTATGATCAAGTGCGAAATTTTGTCCTGTGGATCAATGAACTGGTGGAGATTCGAACCTGACATTGGTCAGTTATGCGTACTTGGACATGTAACATGTCTTCTCATTACTACGACCCGCAACAACTTCGGACGACATATTATCCTAGTGGAGGATGCGAGGGGGTTTACTCTGGTACGTAACTTAAGTCTATCCTTCCAGCATAACTGACGTCAACAGGTCACACTCACAGCGCAAACCTTCTACAATCTCTCCATCCCCTTCGCTAAGCTATCCATACTATGCCTCTACAACCGAATCTTCCGCCGAACCACTGGCTGGTTCATGCCCACTCTCTGGGTATCCGCGCTCTTCGTCTTCTTATCAGCCATCCCTCCAGTCTTCGTCTACATTTTCCAATGCGTACCAATTTATGGTCTGTGGACTGATATGCCGCCTGGAGAGCACATGTCCTGTCTCAATTTTAAAGCTGGTTGGAGACCCAATCTGAACGTATACTCGCAATTCAGGGCTAATGGAAACAGCAATCATTGCATTCGGCGTCATAAACATCCTGAGTGACATATATATCCTCGTGCTGCCGATTCCCGTCGTTCTGAGCCTCCAACTCGAAAAACGAACGAAATGGTCCGTATGCTCGCTCTTCCTCGTGGGCAGCGTCGTCTGCATAATCAGCATTGTGCGCCTCGTCTACGCGAAGAATGTCGAAACTATAGATCCGACCTGTAAGTGGCTGTCTACATCGATTCCATACACCCCGATCAAATCACTAATACTACCAAAGGGGATTTCGTAATCATCGGCATACTCAGCACCCTCGAATCAAGTGCCGCCGTCATGGTCGCCTGCATGCCCACCTGGCGCCCTCTCTTCCGCTTCCTCGGCCGCGGCATCACCTCCTACTTCTCCGGCAGCAACGGCAAATCCGGCAACGGAGGTGACGCAGAGAACCTGCGCTACGGGAACAACATCGCCATCGGACGTGGGCGCTGGCCGAGTATGTCTCGCGGCGGACAACCCGCCCATGACAAAGACAATCTTTCTTCCTCCGGCGTAAAGGGAGCTAGGATATCGTTCATACTGGGCCAGAAGCGGAGCGATACGAGTATGAGCGGTGAAAGTGCGGAAAAGATATGGAGGGGCCAGGATATCGAAATGGATATTACCAATACGAAATCGAGTCCGAGCATCACCACGACAGACCAGGCAACAGAGAGAAATAGCTCAGGCAGCACACGAGCACCTACACCAATCCGCGCCACAACCCCCATCGTCGCCTCCCCCAACAGCAACAGAACCATCACAACCACATCCTCCAGCAAAGAAAACCCCAGCACCGCCCACACCTCCAACAAATCATCTGCACGTTTGCCGCCTCGCTCCGTCCCCGACATAACCTTCTCCAACGCTTCGCCCGAATACACATACAAAGCCTCCGCTGGCGCCGACCGCTGGGAATCCCTCATGAAGCAGCAGCAAATTAAGAACAAAGCCAAGGAAAAGTCCAAACGCCATTCTGGCGAGAAGGCAAAGGCCGGGAAGAAGGCGCGGTATGGGGAGGTGGCGTTTGGTGGTGGGACTGTGCGGGGGACGGGGGATGAGGGCGAGAGTGAGGGGAGGTTGAATGGCGGGCTAGGACTCGGGTTAGAGGGGATTAGTGTTACGAAGACGGTGGTTAGCGTTAGTGATGGGGGAAGGTAGCGGTAGTGGATTAGCGTTCTTTCTTTGTGTTTTGTGGGTTTCGAGATACCAGCGTGGCGCTTTCTTAGATGGATTGGGTAGTTGAGGAAGCGCGATGTAGAGCATTAGCGCAGCGCAGCGCATGCGCCCCTGGTTCTCAATTGAAATGTCTAATATTTAAACCTCCTGGCCCTTCCCTTCCCAACGAATTGATCGCAGCAACAGCTATTAATAAAGGCATTGTGGTTCTCATTGCCGAGACTGGAAGTCACGTTCAGGCTGTGGATAGTATTTCTTGTTTACACTACTACGTAAAACTACCTAATGACGAGATGTTCGTCGTGGCTTTTAGTTACAGGTTTTGGTCGTGGATGGTAGAGAGTTGTAGATCCACAGTGGATAGACTGGAATGAGATTAAGCGGCCAGGGTGTTGTCCAAACGAGAATAGAGTCTATCGTCTTAGTGTGGAGTAGACTGTACTACGCTATTGGCTTGCGGTGTATTGGCCACATTCACTCTTATACTGGTGGGGAGCCCAATCGCTTCATGACGGAGATGCGTCAAATGAGGATTATCTCCAGCTCTAGACGGTTTCCTTCGACACTGCTGACTCATGAGATGAGTGCCGCTCAGTGTGCTCCTTAGGTATGCGAAATCCAATTTCGAGTGCTGATTGTATTTATAGTGATGCCGTTCATGGTTGCCTCCTCAATTAGATCGCTACCCCGCATCCATGCGGCACAGCTCTTTCTCCAAGACACACATGTCTCATTCCCAGGCCAGCACATCACTTCCGTCAACTTCGGAAGCAGAGGCATTGTCGGCCAGCCTAATGGATTCTACGTTCGGGCAGGCGATGTACAACCAACGTATTGCACTTGCCTCTACTCCAAAAGAAGGACCTGTTACAGACGTTGGATGTCCTTACAGTAGCCGGACCCACCATGTCCACACAACCTCAGATTCCAATCTTCAACGCTCGTTACATTATTGGAACTTCAACATTCCATCCTTTTACCCATCCCCCAAAAGAACTGCGCCTATTGGTATGGCGCCACGCACTCCACCGCAATTGCATCATCAACTCTATCTATGCGATCCCGTCATGGAAGACCCCGCGACATTCAGAGACTGCCTCAAGTCAATCAATGATGACCCACCAAATCTAAGCGACAGGATTGCCCGCTATTGTGTCACCGTCGACGGCTTCCGGACTCTCAGTAAAATTCCTTCATGTCTGCAGGAATCTCGCGAAGAGACTTCGAGGTACTGCTGCCTTTATGTTCCCTGTAAATTCATACTCGCGGACTCATGGGACATCGGGACATTGTTGATTCACGCGACCGCAATCATCTGATTAGGGAAGGCAGAAGGCGTAGTAGAGGCAGCCACGACGCTGGCACGTTCTACTTCAATCCCGATTGGGATTTTCTACAAATAACGTGTTGGCCTAGAACGTCTTCTCTTCTCCCACCGTTCTTGCACCATTTGAAGACTCGCTACAATCCGCGCGGCATCGGACTTCTCAATATTGTAGTTGACTTCCGCGGCTCTAGTGGGCAGCACTTCGACGTCGACGGTCTCACCTGATAGTATGCCACCGGGAGTCAGGAAAACTTTCGAAGAAACCTTACGACAGTTGCAGCAGGTCTTCTTTTGTCGAAACTTGTCACTAATTGGGCGCATTCAATTTGGTTGGCCTATGGTCCGTTTTCTGACGACGTTTGGTTCAACCGATCGCTTCCTATTAGCACTGAGACCCCAGCCTTCGACCTCCTCTCCCGAGATCCACGCCCCATCTCTAAAGATTTGAGAAAACAGTTTCTGAGAGACCATTGTACCTCAGACTTCTTTGACTACGACCGCTTCACGAACCTGCTATCCAGATTCTCCCTCTCGCCCCTGATATTCCAACGCAATTCAAGTTCATGATCACTTTCAAGCTCGGTATCGACGATATCCGGAGTTGTTTGGACGCGGGGAAGGAGCTGGAGAAGTATTGTGAGAGGTGGTGGCTCGATCGCTCTGGGTGGCAGACGCGTGCGAAGGAGGTGTTTGCGGGCGAGGAGTACGCGATGGAAGTCGAACCGGCTTTTGGATTCTCATTGTTTCCGCTCGAGGCAATGGGGGCTAAGACAAATGTGAGTCAGTTTGAAGATACCCTGGATATGAGTATGTATCATCCGGAGCTTAAAGCGGGCAGTCATGCCTTGACGGGGCCGGGATTGCTTCAGTCCGCCATGCAGCTTGTTTATCCTTCTCACAAAGAAACTTACCGCCCTTTGTCAAATGTTCCAGCATGAAACCAACATTTCTTTCTCTTTCAGAATACCCAATACGTCCCACAATCCTATACAATGTTCAACAATAAATCAAGCATGTAAGCTCAGACCGTCAGGTCTCAATGAAGTAACCTGATACCTTCCAGTGGATTCATTCTAAAGTTACGTCAATGCCAGACTAAGGATAAATCTAGGACAGCATATAAATTCTAGGTCTCCGAAACTGATTTCCTTCTTTTCTTCGAATAGCAAAAGTCTACTTTGGCGAGAACCAGCGTCCTGAATACATCTCATCATCAACGAAAGCTACCGAGTGCTCATACGCATCAACATCGCCACCTTCCACACGCCAGCTACCTCCAACAATGTGCCAATGGCAGGGGAAATACCAAAGCCGTGCCCAACTATACAACCGCAGAGTCTTCCGTCCAAGCCGTCGCAATTATTTGCGTCGTAATATATGGTTCGCTCCCTGATTCACCAAATCTATGCTCGAAGTACGGTTCGCATCCCAGATTAAAGGTATGGAGAGTGGTGAGTTTAGCTCGCTGGCATGATGGGCGGTCGGAGCGAATGTTTTATATTCGGAGTATACCTGCTATACGTTCAAGTCATTTGTCATCTTTGGGTTTTGCTCCACTTTGGACTATTGGACCAGGTGATGTCTCTTTGCAGATCTAGCTCATCCGGCAAAACTATCTGTATGAATCCGACGATCAGGTGCAGAGACATCCCCGACATACTCGCCACCCTCCTCTCTAAATCTCGACCTCCTCCATCTCATCTTTCAGCATGCCAGGTCCAGAGTCCGCTATCGTCCCCTTGTCACCCTCATTCACCGCCCTCTTCACAGCCGCCCTCCAAAGAACATCCGTCCGAAGCAAGCCCCTGCCTTCCATTCCCACCCTCTTCCGAGCCATTAACTTCGCCTTTTCCGAAGATGGTCCACCTGTGAGAATAGCCTTCTTTTTTCCCTCAATCTGCAGCCGCTCTCGTTCTTCACGCAGAACTTCCTCCATCCTCATTCGCTCGATCGGGATTTGCGACTCAGCGCTAGAACCATTCGGCATAGTCTCATCTTCCTCTCGTTTGACCAAGATATTGTGATCCTGCTTGATGTGGGTTCCAAAACTTTGCTCGCCGTGCTCTCGATACTCTTTCTTGATCTGCCGCTCGCGCGCCGCCATGCGCGTTTCCAACTGAGCCTCCCAGAACCGCTCTGTTTTCTCGGGTCTGCAAGTTGCTAGTGTCTGGCCGTTTTGGACTTGCTCCGTCTTCAAAGTAGTGTCGGCCATCTTTTCATTCTCATCTTCCTGCTTGACCCATACACCGGCCACTTCATCCAAGTCCACATCCTCCTCCTCCTCCTCCTCTTCCTCTTTCTCTTTCTTAACCCTCACCCGGTCTCCATGTTAGTGTCCGTACCCTCCGTCGTCACCTCAAGCTCTTTCCCATAATCCTTCCTCGCCCTCTGCACCCACCACGCGGGCTTCGGCGTCACCGGCACATAGCCATACCTCGCAAGATCAACTTCCCATTCTCCACATCTTCCCTAAATCACTAGGCGAGTGGATCGGCAAGCGCCTTCTCGGCGAGCCCCGCGCGACGCAGGGCTTGCTTGGAAGGCTGGGGGCTGGAGGATTGTGGGGACGCGGCCGTGCGTTAGGGCATCGACTATGAAGCGGGTGGGATAGCGAATGGATTCTGCATGGATTTTGGGTCGATTTGAGGAAAGGTCGTGGCGATTGAATGACGGCTGCCTTGTAGGGGAGGGTGGACGTCGTGGCGTCTGGCTTTGGATCTGTGACGGCCCATCTTCGCAGTGAGGGCAGGAGAGTCATTGACAAGTGAGCTGATGGGAACTGAGCGGGGAGCGGACGGGTAAGAATTTTGGACAAGAGGAAACTGTGTGTTTAGATATCGCGAGCTCGGCTTGGCGCGGGTAGAAGAGGCCATCATTTCACCACCACTTCCCACACACCGAACCGGAACACTGATGTAACGTCGCCATCCCGTCCCAGATCCACTGATGCCTGACAATTCAATCGATCCCCCCATCATTCGTTCCCCTCCCTCCTTGTGCCCAATCCTTCAAACCATCCCAATCCCTGCAAACATGTTCCGTGCCCCACCCATCCACACTTCCCACTACCATGTCGCCCCTCATCTCCAGTGTCTCGAGCGTAACATCGGCGTTACACATGAGCGCCTGTCGCAGGTAATCAAAGCAATGGCGCCAGTGGTGTTCGAGCTGAGGGATGCGGTAGGTGAAGGTGGATTCGTTGGATACGGAGGCGTACAGGGATTTGCGGAGGTTGTTCTATGTTTGCGAGTTAGACGCCATGGTTGAGAGGAACGGGGTTGGGGACGTACCAGGCAGTGCATTTGGTGGAATGCTGCTATGGCTTTGGTTTGGGAGACGTTGTTAGGTGGGCTGTCATGTGGGACGAGATCGCCGTTGGGCTGGACTTGTACGAAGCCTCTTCCCACTAATTATGTATGTAAAGTCAGCTCTTTTCATTCTCGGCACCCAATGTGATGACATACCCGGCATCAGCGCTTCCCAAAGCGAGTCAGCGTCCGGTCCGGGCATCGCACGCTCAAATGTCTCGTTCGGTTGGAAGGTAATCTTCACACTCGGCTCTGAAAGATTACATGTTTAGCGATTACTCGTTGCCAGGTCGCGCAACGTACATACCAAAAGGGGCTATCATAATTTCGCCGTTCAAGTGCTCATGGACTGGTGATCGCGACGCCGGCATGCGCCCGAAAAGCGTCCCGAGAGCGAAGCCGGAGCAAAGACACAGTAAACTCGCTACCCAGATTCTCCAACTCTTCTCTTCTTTCCGCAATACCCATTTATCATCGAGGAGACCGCGCTCATCGTCGCTGTGCTCATCACTGGTGCGCATCACAAGAAAAGTTCGCGCAGATATCGCGATAGAGCACACAAAAAGGATGACACGCTGATGGAGCATTACTTGAGGTGTTAGCGTCGACGTGGTGTTCGCGCAAGGTTGCATATCCGTGGTCGGCTTGTATGATGCCGGATACAAGGGTCCGAACTCTAGATAAATATACATTAATTATCGCGCAACGGAGCTTAGAGAGCCAAGTCGCTTATTCACCCGGTAAATATACGGGATGGGCATGATAAACGCCGAATGCTTGAATACATGTATGCTGTAAAAGACTCGACAAGGAAGGTTATGGCAGGGATTGTTTTGTCAAGAAAAAGTAATAATCAAGATCAGATTCCGTCTCGAACATGCTAAGACTCCCCCGAAGAGAATGCACGTCTGGTTTGAAAAAGAGAGTCAACGAGGGAGCTGAAGAGAGGCGTACAAACAGAACTTACCTCAATGCTCGCAGAGATTGAAAGTGTCATAAGTTAGATGATCATCAATTTCCTGATCCATGAGACTCCTCTCCTTCATTAGCTCTCCCCGGATCTTCTTCGCTTCCTGCAACGACATGGGGAACTCCCCTACTCCCTCAAAAACCAAATCCAACAACTCCGCAGGCAGAGCCCCCAATCGGGTTCCCTTGTTCGTACCCACCTCTCTTTGCCACCAATCTTTCCTCTGCGGAGGCACATTGGCCGTCGAGATGACCGGATCCTTAGGCGCCACCAAGAACATCGCCAGGATCTTGCGATGTCCGGGTTTGGTAGGGTCAGCGAGCTTGAACGGGCTTACGCAGTGCTGAAAGCCGTTGGGAAACACGATGAAGCGATCCTCGCGCGTGAGAATGGAGCCAAGTTCCATTACGAACTCAGTGTCCATGTCAAGGCCAAAGACCTCGGAGAGGCTATGCCTGTCTACGTCTTCGTGCCTGTAACTTCCATCCATTGTCAAACCCTCGTCGTCAACTTTGGTTTGGAACTGCAGGCGCGAGTCGGTGATATTGTGGTTGTCATAATAGTAGATGGCAGTGGAGACGATATGCTCGTTAAGTTGACCTTCGATATGCCTAGACAAAGATGACATGTTAGCGGATATGGTAGTCAAAGCATGAGTGAAATTTGCCAAGGGTAGCAGGATATCGTCCTCATCGGGAACTTACCAAGAACCACCGTCGTAATTTGGCTTATCAGGCGTGAGCATGATGTTCGCAAGCTTGACAATGACCTGTACTTTTCTCTCTCCACCGCCGAGGAAGGCAAACTTGTCTTCGATGTCTTCGCTCTTGAGGTGGAGCTTGTCAAATACGAAGGGCGTGCCTTTATCAATGATACGGGTGGTCTCATTCTCTTCGTCTTCTTTTATCTTCCTCATTTCATCTTCGCCCAGCGTCTCATTGGTATAGTCAGCCATTGGAAGGGCGATTCTTGAGTACATTTTGATACGGCCCATGTAGTGGATTTCACAAACGATGTTCCAGAATGGCACTGCTCTATCGATAATCTTCTCGATGACGTGGTACAGGCCTCGGTGGTCGCGTGGATGAAGATTGTTGATGTAAGAATCGGTTTGCGCCGAGCTATCGGGAAAAGAGACGTTGCACGGCAGCCACTGGAAGCATATTGAGAAGAAACTTTTGTACTCGGCGTAACCGCCGTCCGGTGGAACCGGTATGATTTGACCTTGCCCAATGTTCTGAAGGCAGCTCTCCAAATCGACTATTGAGCTCGGCAGGATTCTCGACCGACCATAGACGAGTGGAAAGAGCGATGGAAAAACCAGATCAAGCACTTTCCCATCCGACCCCGGGTGCCAGTCTTTGTGGTTCTCGGGAACATCCTCGAGACGAGAAACGGCGCTTCGGAGCTCTTCCTTGAGCTCATGCGGGATGGCACTGTCGGATTTCAGGATGCATTCCGAGGCGTCGAACACGGGAATAATTGAAAATTTCTCGTATAATGTAGCCTTCGCTCGGATTTCCTGGATGCACTAAGCGTTTGTTAGCTAACGTCTCTTTCCAGGCCACAAGATCGACTGACGTAGGTGAACATTTCTTCTGTGAATTCTTCGTCTCGGTCCTCGCCTTGATAATCATCCGTAAACTCTTCTTCACCTTTCCAAGGGTCTTTCCAATGCTTGGAAAACGTTTCGTCCTTCCAGCGCGCGACGATCTCTTCGTCGAACACCTTCCGAGTTCACATTGACTTGTCCGTGATCTCGTTGATCAGGCTCATCATCCACCGTTCACGTAACGTGAGCATGGAAGGGTTCCAGTGTGCAAGAGTCGAGAGCTCCGCCGTCTGGTCCTGTATTTCTGCGTAGGGTATACCCCATCCCGGCAACTATGTCCTATTGGTACTTTGGAGATGAAAGAAGCAATGCCAATACTAACCTTGATCTTGTGCGGCCAGCTGTAGGAGGTGGACTCCGCGTCTGAACTGGCTATGCTGGCTGTTTCTTCTGAGTCGGATTTGCTGGCTGTGCTCAGTGACTCCACTGGATCGGCCATCTTGACAACCTTGGAAAGGCTTGTATCTACGATGAGCCTCGAGGGTGTGACGCGTACCGGAGTCCATAATATATGTACCAGTCGCGCATGCACATCCGTGTCGTGGGGTGTAAGTCGAGCAAGGCGGCAGTCTTATGCCAAGCCCAAGTAACTGCAATGATTTGCTCGCGGCCTAGCCCACACCTAAGGTAGGCTCCAATCACCAGTCGCCATTGATGCAGGTCGCCGGACTCTCTCCCTGCGGTGAGAAGTGGCCTAAAGCCCGGAATAGATGCATGATGAAGAATCAGAAAGTATAGTTTGAGAGGGAACGGTAGTAGCAAGCACGCTGACCATTTCGGCGGGCGGACCTCGGAATCTCAAGCTCCGAGTGAGGATCACGTGCTGATAGGCCGCCGATAAGGCCAGGGCTTCCTCACGAAAGTAGCCTTTTTCAACGATGTACTTTGTACCCTAAACATCATTATTTTCGAAAAGAAATCAATCTAATTAGTAGATTTTCTTTCGTTCTTTATTTTAGACCTATACCGACTACTTCCTCTGGCATATTTAAAGAGGGTTTGGCTCTTAAAGTACTGTGATTTGTTATCTGGCGATCGTCCTCAGCTAACGATCGTTTCCAGCACTTATTACTAAAAATTTAACTTAATACTAAACTATTAATAATATCCTACTAGTTAATTATAAACGTGCAATTAGAAAGCGAAGCGATTTTATTAAAAAACTTAGTTTAAGCTCTTTTATACCTATTTAAAAGAAAATAGTTAATATATTAAATTACTTAATTTTAAGAATATAATATAGAGAATAACTAAGTAGTTTAGATAAGTAAATAGTTTATAATACTCTAACTTTATTAAAATATACTTTTAACTATAGTATATTTATAATGCTTTAATAATATAACTAAACTCTAAAGGCTATTAATTTTTAAAGAAACTACTATAAAGCTAATAATTAGCGCCATTCTTAAGCGTATATAATAGCCTAGTATCTATTACTTATACTATTAATAAGAGCTTTAAGAAATAAGCTAGAAAATACGTTCTAGGCTTTCTAAATAGCCTCTTATAACGCGTTATAGAATAGCATTATATTAAAGCCCTAATTAGCTTTAATATAGTTCTTTATTTAGTACTAAACTGCCTCTATAGAGTTAAGATCTAGAGAGAATAGAGGCTAGTATATTAGCTTAATTCTCTACTTAAAGAACTTAGTAATAGTAGCTCTAGCTGCATACCTAGAAGCGCTATTCTATATAAAGAAATGGCCTATATTTAGCCTTATCTAACTATATATAATAGGAACTATCCTTTTTATATAAGTACTAGCGTTAATATTACCCTAGTCTTTTTTCTAAATAATACCTAGGCCCTTTTCACTACTATTAAAGTGTTATAGTTTATTTCTAGGAACGTTAAAAAGAACTATAGAATATAATAGTTAAGTAAAAACTAAGAGCTTATTTATTACAGTCTTATAATATAAAGCAGCATTAAAATATCTAGCTATAGCGTTTACTATACTAATAGATAATATAATTAGCCTTATAGGTTTTATCTACTTTTCTTATTATTTATTATTAGTAATAGAAGCTTCTAGTTATTTAAGTTTTATTACTTTAGAGAATTATATACTACTATTTAAATATCTATTAAAGAAATAGAGTCTAATTCTATAGAGAAAGTAGTAGCTTATAATAGGTAATATACTACTTATATTCTCTTTATATAAGAGTACTCTAAATAACGTAGTTTATAAGCGATTTGTTTAATCTAAGCACTCTATCTATTCTACTAAAATTAGCCTAATACTAGACTAATACTATAATGCCGCTATAATATAATATATACTAAACCTATACTAAAGGAATATTATAGCTTACTATCTAGGCTATAATTAAAGATTATAATAAGAGTAAAAAACGTGTTATTATAGCCTTTAGCATTCTCTAAAGCACCCTCTAAGATTAACGTAATAGAGCCCTCCCTTAATGCAATTATAAATCTAAATTAAAAAAAAATAGATAAACTAGAGAAAAAAGCGCTAGTCTAATAGATACTTAATCTTAATTAATAAGAGATAGGCGCTATAAAGGCTATAGTATAAGATATAGCTAATAATCTACTTAGAGAGCGTAGTAGAGAGCCTATTAGCAAGTCCTAGGTAAATAACTTTAAAACGCGTACGTCTAAGATTAAGCTTTAAAGAAGCTATCTCTATAATTACTAGTAAGTTCTTAATAAAGATCTACGCGTTATAACGCCCTAGTTTAAGCTAGTTATAAATATAAAGATAAATTATAGTATTATAAATAAAGATATGTATAACTTTAATAAAATAGGCTTTATAATAGGAGTTATCTATAGCTAGATAGTCTTTATAGACTCTAAGAAGCGTAGTATATAGAGGATATAGCTAGAAAACTATAGGTAGGTTATAAATATCTAGAAAGTTAACGTAAAAGAATAGACTATTCTACCCTTTCTTATCTTCTCTAGTAAGGTTCTTATTACCTTCTAGTTCTATAATCTATCTTAGGACTAGGTTATTAAGGTTAGTTCTAATAGTTAAACGTTAAATAAGTTTAGTCTTACCTAGTTAAAGCACTTTAAAACCTATACAAAGGCGCGTAGTATAGATATATACTAGATACTAGTTATAAATAGCTATAAGAGCTATAACTCGCATAATTTCTATAAATACTATAAAGAAGAGAAGATTATTATTCTATATATACCTACTTACTTATTATATCTACTACAGCTACTGTTACGAGAACGCAACGAGTAGGCCTTTAGTTCTTATAGTAAAGACTAATTAATTACCGCGTGCAATATTTAGGTAATACAAGACGTTGTGTATAGAACAGAAATAGCGAAATAGGTGCAAAGTAGAAATACTTAGGGGGGTAGTCTATGCTTCTAGTGCGCGGACTAACTGCTAGTTAGAGTAAAGTTTAGAGAATAGTTCTAGGCGTA
>MU005584.1:361883-373122 GCA_010405425.1 Lentithecium fluviatile CBS 122367
ATTCTCTTAACGCTCTTAATAATAAACTCTAGTTTATTATTAATTATAATAGGTTTAGAGGGCGGGTTCCGCTAGCTAGGTAGGTAATTAGATTTAGGCGCGGCTAGTTAGATTAGAGAGATATAAAATACTAGATATATATTTATACTACTAGGTAGGTTTAGTTAGTAAGCGTAGAATAAGACTACTTTAGCTACTAGAAATAGGCTAAGGTTCTTCTAGTCTAGCTTCTTTAACTATTAGTTAGTTAGATATTTTAGGCGTTAAGCTACACTTAGTCGCCTACTTTGTACGTTAGGGTAGGTATTCGCGTCTAGTTTACGTATTCTTACTATATAGCTTACGCCTATAATAACTCTTTATATATAAACTTAATTATATCGCGTATCTTCTTAATTATCTTATTCGCGTTAGCTACTTATAGTGCCTAATAGGCCAGGCGAACTGTATTTATTAGGGGTTTAAAACCTATTTAAAGGTGTTATCTATAGTTTATAAGGAACAGAGAAACTCGTATAGATTTAGAGGTTATATTTATTAAGATCTAAGAATATAGAATAAAGGGCGGAAAGGATAGGACGACAGCGATAATACGGGGCAACGCTGTAACACCGTAACTAAGATTAGGTAATAACACTATCCCGCCAAGCCACGACATCCCGCTAAGCAAGGGATAGTTAACTATCCCTAGATAACTAACTATCCTGTGCTTTTAGAATAGCGGTACCTTAAAGGGATGGCATTACTATATATAGGAATAACAGGAACCTTATAGTTCCTAGTATTTAACTTATTTAATAATCTATTATTTAGATTCTTATAAGCATTATTAATTTAATAGTTTTATAACTTTAATACTAACTACCCTATTACTTACTTACGTAATTAATAACCTCCCGCTATTATTACTCTTACCTAAGAACTAACTTACCCTTATAGGACTAGCTACCCTATAGGGACGTAATATATTAAACACCCTTAATATAAGTAACTTTAAAGGTATTACTATAGTTACTAACTCTAAGAATAAGGCAGCTAAGCTAGACCTATACTATAGAGACTATAATAAACTTAAAGAATAGATCCTTTAGCTTAAACTCTACTTTTACATCTTAGAACCTAAAATAGAGGGTAAGGAGAAAGTTATCCTTACAGCATTATACTTATAAGGCGAAGTAGCTACCTAGATCTAACTATACCTCTTAAGCTACCTAGCTAAGGAAAATTGCGAAGGCGACGCTATTAACTAGATTATTAAAGACTATAAGAACTTTAAGAAGGAACTTAGGTAACTTTTTAATATTACTAACTAAGTACCTCTTACTAAATAAGCTATACAGCAACTCTAACAGACGTATTCTATTACTAATTATACTATATACTTTAAGAAATACGCTGTATAGCTTAACTAGAAAGAAGTACTCTTAATAGTTATATATAAGTAAGGCTTAAAACTAAAAATTTATAAAGAGCTGCTACGCTCTAGAAACCTTATCGCCTCTCTAAAGAACCTTTATAAAGAATTTATTAGAATTAACGCTAAATAGTATAAATTATACTAAGAACTACGCTAATAAGGATAGAAGCCGCGCCCTAGCTTTAGGAAGCTACTTAATAGCTATCTAATAAAGCCTTAAGCCTTAGGCAGTTAACCGCAACGCTACTAATATAATAATTATAGTTATTAGCTAATAGAAGGAATTTAGTATAATAACTTAAAGAAAAGAAAATTAGGAGGATTAGGCTTTTATAAGCCTTACTAGCGCAACTCTAGAGAACCTCTAATAGAACTACGGTTTTAAGAAGTAGAGACGCGTAAATGCTTTATATATAGTAAGCCTAGCTACCTTATAAAGAACTACTATTCTAGGAATAAAGTTAAATAACAGCTAAATGTTATAATAAAAGATAACTAGAAAATAAAAAAGAAGAGTAGGACGTAGTTAACGTAATTAATAGAATTAATCTAGGAATAATAGAGCGCTTAGATACTCTAAACAAATAACTATATAAAGATTTAGAAGAACTTAATAATAAGAAAGAACTCTATTATTCTATCCTACGAACACTAACGCCGTATTTAAATATAAAGAAACCTTACCTAGGCACGCCTATAGTATAGAACTTTCTTAAAGAGTTTAAGATATAACTACGCGATAGAGATGCTCTACTATATAAGATCCTAGAAGAGAAACTTAAGCCTATAGAAGAAAATAGAGGAAGACTCCGCGTAGTTACCTAGAAGATAAAGAATACTACAAAGTATAACTATAAGCATTAAAATAAGAAATAGAAGTATAATAATAAATAACTAAACTATTAACTACGCTACTACGTTAATATACGTAACTTTAAATATAAAAGTATAAGCTACGTAATATGCGTAGATAACTACTATAAGATATACTATAAAGATAAAGTTAATAGAAGCTACTTTCCTAGAGCTAGATATTAATGTAAGTAGGAATAGTTTAATTGCCCTATAGATAAGTGCGATAAACACCTATAGGATAAGCGTGAAGCATAGTACTTTCTATAAAAAACTAACGCGGAAAATATAGCATGCACACTGCTTATAGATAGCATCTATATCTAGGATAAATAGTAAAACTGCCTAAGAGCGATATATAAGAAACATTATAATAAAAAGAAAAGAAACAGTTTCTACTTGCACCCCCTAGTATTCGCTATATAAATTAACCCTAAATATAGTATAAGGTATAAACTACGTAGAGGGCGAAGTAATAATAACTATTAAGCACCTAAACTTAGATGATAACCTTTTTTAGACTAAAACTAAGGCGAGAAAATGCCTTCTAAGAATTTAATGCTATAGGCAATAGAGTATTAATAAAACTTACTATCTAAGTTAGAAATATTAAGGCTAGAGCTATAATAGACTTAGGGGCATAAGAGAACTATATCTTACCTACTACTACTAGAAAAGCTAAACTTATGTTAAGATAAAAATAATAATCTTACCTCCTATGCGTAGAAGACGGGGCACTAATGCTTAAGACACTAAAAATAGACTATAAGGTTAAAGCAACGCTTAAGATTAATAAATACTAAGAAAAAATTACCTTTAATGTACTAAGATTCTCTAGTTACAAAGTAGTACTTAAGTTACTATAGTTAAGAAGGCATAACCTATATATTAAATAGAATAAAGGAAAGATATCCCTAACACGCTATAACTATGCATTATAGGCGGTACCTATACATTAGCAGAGTCTAATAATAAATAAAAGAGAACTTAACATACTCTCGCGACTAAAAGTTAATAAATATAAATTAACCTTAGAAGACGCTAGCAGGAACTACTAGATTAAGAAATATAAGAATATAAGTAATAGCATAGCTTATAGCATCCTAAAATAATATAAAAAATAGAAACATTTATTTTAGAAAAGGGAAGGAAAGGCAAACCTACCTAAGCACTAACCCTAGAATTATATAATTAACCTAGAAGAAGAAAAAGTACTACCCTTTAGACTACTCTACGCAAAAACTAGTAAAGAGCTTAAATAGGAAAGAGAATTTATAAAGAAAAACCTAAAGAAAGGGTATATTTAACCCTTAAAATTACTAGCAGCCAGCCTATTTATCTTTATAAGGAAAAAGAACGAAGAACTATAACTATATATAGATTATTAGTAACTTAACGCGATAACTATTAAAAACTAATATTTATTACCTAACGTAGCTAAGCTAAGAGACAGACTTATAAAAGCTACTATCTTTACTTTACTAGACCTCTAAGATGGCTACCACCTTATACGAATAAAGGAAGAAGAAGAATAGAAAATAGTATTCTAGTTAAGACATAGACTCTATAAATATCTAGTTATGCCTTTTAAACTTACTAATGCGCTAGCAACGTTTTAAGCACTTATTAATAACGTACTATAAGAACACCTTAATATATTTATTATTACTTACATAGACGATATTCTCGTCTTCTCTAAGCAGAATAGAGATTACTAAGAACATATTAAGGTAGTACTTAACGCACTAGATAAAGTAAACCTACACCTAAAACTAAAGAAATGCAAGTTCCACGTACGAGAACTTAAATACTTAGGTTTCGTTATTAATGCATAAGGCATTAAGATAAGTCTAGATAAAATTAAAGCTATACGTACCTAGCCGCGACTAAAGACAGTAAAGTATATTTAAGAGTTCCTAGAATTCTGCGGATTTAATTAATAGTTTATTAAAAAATACGTAATAGTTACTACACCCCTAACAGAACTTATAAAGAAAAATATACTCTTTATATAGAAGAATAAATAGAAAAGAGTATTTTAACGCCTACGAATAGCATGCATTACACTACTAGTACTTATTAACTTCTAGAGCGATAAGCTGTTACGAATTAAGACAGACGTAAGCAACTAAGCCCTTAGAGCCTGCGCAAAATAAGAAAGAAATAGAAAATAGTATCTAATAGCCTACTACTTAAGAAAACTTACAGATGCAGAAATATAATATAATATCTATAATAAGGAACTATTTATAATTATTAAAGCACTTAAACACTAGCGAATCTACGCATACAGCTGTTCTAAGCTTACTATCTTTACTAACTATAAGAATCTCCTAAGGTTTATAATAATAAAGAACCTAACGCTAAGGTAAGTAAGATAGTCTAAAGTACTTAAACAGTATAAGTTTAGAATTATGTATATACCTAGAAAGGAAAACGAACGCGCTAATGCACTAAGCAAATAAAGCAACTTAGCTAGAGATAAAATAATTATACGCGCCGCTATCTTAGTATAGAATAAGAATAGATTACTTAGCCTATTATAAGAACTTAATACACTCCTCGTAATAGAATAAGAAGTACCTAAAGAATAATAAGAATAAGTTATTAAATAATACTATAACGACCTAACGCATAAACACTTAGGTATTATAAGAACTATAGAACTTATCTAGTGTAACTACTAATTTAAGGGAATAAAGTAAAAGGTTATAAACTATATTTAGAAATGCGCAAACTGCTAGAAGAATAAATACGGTACTTATACACTATATAAAGAAATGTAAGCTATCTAGATTCTAGAAGAGCCCTAAACTAATATCTCTATAGACTTTATTACTAGCCTACTAAACTCTAAGAACCTAGTAACTAATATATTCTATAACGTAATACTAGTAATCGTTAACTAATTTACTAAGTATGCGGAAATAATTCTATTCTAAAATACCTATACAATAAGATAACTTAGATTTATAATCCTAGACTAACTAGTTAGGCATTATAGAATACTAAGAATAATTATTAGCGACTAAGATAAGCTATTTATATCTAACTATTAGATAATACTAATAGCATTTATTAGAATGAAATAAAAATTATTAACAGCCTATTATCTGCAAACAGATAAATAAATAGAACGTATAAATAGAACTATAAAAACCTACCTAAAGATATATAGTAATAAATTATAAAATAATTAGGTATTACTACTACTAATAGCCTAATTAGCATATAATAATAAGAAATTAGAAGTAATAGGATAAACGCTGTTCTATGCAAACTATAGAAGGCATCTATATCTCTTTAAAAGAACTCTACTAATAAAAGTATAAACTAAAATAGCAGTTAATAACGCTAAAGATATACACAAAGCATACAAGGAAATAAAAGAAAATATAAAAAAAGTATAATAAAAAAGTATTAAATATAATAACTAAAAACGAAAAACAGCACCTTAGCTAAAGAAGGGGGATAGAGTATATCTGCTTATAAAAAATCTTTGCATAATATAACTAAGTAAAGGATTAGACTACGTAAAAGTTAGACTATTTTTAGTTCTTAAATAAATTAGTCTAGTAAACTATAAACTCTAACTTCTAAAAGATATAAAGGTCTATCTAGTATTCTACGTATCTACTCTAGAGCTAGGAGACCCTAGGATACTATTATAAATAACGCTCTACTACTAGAAAGATAAAGATAATAAGTATAAAGTTAAGGCACTACGCGGGTACTGCAAAGTAGACTAATAGGACTTCTAGAATAGTAACTTCTACTAGGAATAGCTAGTAAAATAGAAAGATTATTCTAAGTTAGAAAATATATAGGAACCTAAGGCTAACCTATAGAACTATTAGTAACTACTTAAAGAAGTAAGACTAAGGTTTAATGCCTATTATTATACTAGATAAACGTAACTAAGAAAACTACTTTTAGCTAGAGAGTAGTACTATCCTCTATAGCAGCAAAAAAACCTAAACTACTAAAAATAGACTTTAAAGGGACTAAGGATAAGAAATTATTAAGAAGCTAATCTAATAAAGAATTAGGAGGAAGACTATTAACCTATAACTAGCCTAGGTTAGTAAGAACTACACCTATAGAAGATAAAGATAGCGTACTTAACTTATTTAATTAGTTCTAAACCTATAGTAAGGTAAGGTTATAACGCGCTATTTCTTACTTATAACTCTTTAGCTTTACTAGTTTATACTATACGTAAGTAACTACCTAAGTAATCTGCGTAGTAAACTCCTCTATATAAAGAAGCGCTAACTTCTTCTTACGTTTCTTCTACTCTACCTTCTCTTACTTCTTCTTAAAAATAAATAGACTACACTTAGCCTTTACTATAATATATCTAGCGTAATAACTAGACGCTATATCTATAAAATACTATAAACCCTTCTCCTTATAATAACTATACTAAAATAATATCTCTTGCGCAGCTGCGCGCATACGCGCTGCCTAGGATTAACGCTCTAAAGTAGAAGTTTCCCTATAAGGCGCACGCGCTCTGTTAGCTTATTATTCCTTAGGTATAGTTAGTAAGGTCTATAGAATATAAATAAAGCGTAGGGTACTATAAACTTTATACTAATAGTTAATACAGCATAGGGAAGTAAGTAGGGGTATTAAGATAATTACCTAGGAAGAGGGGAGGTAATATTAAGATCTAAGAATATAGAATAAAGGGCGGAAAGGATAGAATAATAGTAATAATATAGGGTAACGCTATAATACTATAACTAAGATTAGGTAATAACACTATCCTACTAAGCTATAATATCCTGCTAAGCGAGAGATAGTTAACTATTTCTAGATAGCTAACTATCTCGTGCTTTTAGGATAGTAGTACTTTAAAGGGATAGCATCGCTATATATAGGAATAGTAGGAACCCTATAGTTCCTAGTATTTAACTTAGTTAATAATCTATTATTTAGATTCTATTAAGTATAGTTAATTTAATAGTTTTATAACCTTAACACTAACTACCCTGTTACCTACTTACGTAATTAACAATCTCCTCCCTGTTATCGCCCCTATCTAAGAACTAACTTACTCTTATAGGACTAGCTACCTCGTAGGGATGTAACACTACGCAGTTAAAATTATAGATTCTTCTAATAGTAATAAGTCTAAATAATATTTCTATCTTTTATAAATTATTATAAGTAGTAGTAGTATTATAGTATTAGTTTAGTATTAGGCTAATTTTTAGTAGGGTAAATAGATTACTTAGATTAGATAGATCGCTTATAAACTACGTTAGTCTTCTTATTAATACTAAAGTAGGCGTACTTTATAGTAAGTTTTATCTATATAGCTTACCTTCCTTCCTCTAAAAAGATAATATAGACTTTAATCTTATTAATATAATTCTTAATAAGAGCTAGTAGGCGCTCTAAGCACTTCTTAAAAGCTAAAGAATAAAAGAAAGCGTATTAAACCTAATACTCTATAAAGACTAGATATATAGTAATTTTTTTATTAGTATAGTCTTTATTCTTAAGAATTTAAACGTGTATTTAGATTATCTTAGATAAGATATATAGTAATAGATAACCTCTAGAGGGCCTTTAGAATACTAAAGCTTAATAGGCTTAGGCTTAATATACTAAGACTTAATATACTAAGGCTTAATATACTTAGGCTTAATATACTTAAACTTAATATACTTAGGCTTAATATACTTAAACTTAATATACTTAGGCTTAATATACTTAGGCTTAATATACTTAGACTTAATATACTAATATTTAATATACTAGAGCTTAAGATAATAGAGCTTAAAATAATAGGGCTTAAGAGTAGTAGGTAAAGTTAATAGGCTTATAATAATAATAGAACTTATTAGTATAATAACGCTAGCTCTAATAGACTTATAAATAGCTATAAGACACTATATAGTAGATAGGTATAGGCACTTAAGAAGTAAAGTTATAGATTTAGATAGAGATAAGATTAAATTCTTATAAAGTTATAGTAGTATAATACTAAGGCTATATAAGGGCTGTTACGTAACTAGATATATACTAGGCCTATTCTAGTAGAATACTAATAAGAAGTAAAGGTAGGTGTTATAGTAAGACTTCTCTTATCTATAGTAGTATATATACTATTAATAACTCTCTTAGAGATCTTAGCTTTCTTTAATAGTCTACTAGATTATAAAGTATCTATAAAATAGCTATCTTTAACTTCTAGTAGCTACTAGTCTAGATTAAAGCTGCGTATAATTACTTATATATATTAGGTTACCTGCCCTAATAGTGTAGGGCAGCCCTATATTATAACTAATAAGTTAAATAAGTGTTTAGGTAATTAATTAGCTACTAAGCAGTTGCTATACGTGCGTATTAAGGAAATAACTACTAACTAAAGGCAAGCCACGTAACTAATAGTTTCGCAGCTAACTATTAGCATCTAAACTACGTGTATATAGGAATAATAGGAATCTCTATAATTCCTAGTATTTAACTTATTTATTAATCTATTATTTAGATTCTAGTAAGCATTTTTAATTTAACAATTTTATAATATTAATACTAACTACCCTGTTGCTTACTTACGTAACTAATAACCTCTCTTCCTATTATTACTACTGCCTAAGAACTAACTTACCTCTTTAGAATTAGCTATCCTGTAGAAACGTAACACCCTATAAGAGCGCGTATATATATTATTTCTTTATACCTATATTTTATATATTATTACTAAGTGTAGTAATAATATCTTAGAATATTATTTCTTTATAGAGCGTTATAGCTTAGTAAGTATAAAACTAGATTCTAATAATTTATATACTAAGTTTATTATTTATATTAGAATTTTAATTAAGAAGTTAATCTTATTATCTAACTTACTAGTTACTCTAAGGGCAATAATAAATATATAAATAGAGATATTATAGAAAGCTATTAAGTACTAATATAGAGTAGAGAAGAGATAGCTAGACTACGTATACTTAAAATAATTACTAGATTAAGAATATAGCTAATACGTCTACTTACTAAGGTTAGTAAGGTCTTTAAAATACACCTCTATATACCTAAAGTAATTACTAGATTAGGTATGTAGCTAATATCTCTACTTGCTAAGGTTAGCAAGGACATTTAAAATACACCTTTATATAGCTAGTATATTAGAATTATCACGAGGACGCAACGAGTAGGCCTTTAGTTCTTGCGGCGAAGACTAATTAATTACTACGTGCAATATTTAGGTAAATATAAGACGTCGTATACAGAACAGAAATAGCAAAATAGGTGTAAAGCAGAAATACTTAGGGGGGTAGTCTATGCTTCTAGTGCGCGGACTAACTGCTAGTTAGGGTAAAGTTTAGAGAATAGTTCTAGGCGTACTAATAATAGTACGAACAGGACTTAGCAGTGTTAGGAAATCTAGAGAGGATACTATAACAGTACTTCCCCCCTATTCTCTTTTTAAATTAGGCGTTAGGTTGCTAGGCTACTAGGTACTAGTTTATTTAGGTATTAGGTATAGAATCGCTTAACTACTTTAGTCTCTTCTAGAAACTTAGCTAGCTTCTATAATAATTTATTATAGCTAGTCTATTAGGTTAGGTATTCCTAGGTTTATTTTCTCTTATTATAGCAGATTCTTATAACGCTCTTAATAATAAACTCTAGTTTATTATTAATTATAATAGGTTTAAGGGGCAGGTTCCGCTAGCTAGGTAGGTAATTAAATTTAGGCGCGGCTAGTTAGATTAGAGAGATATAAAATACTAGATATATCTTTATACTACTAGGTAGGTTTAGTTAGTAAGTATAGGATAAGACTACTTTAGCTACTAGAAATAGGCTAAGGTTCTTCTAGTCTAGCTTCTTTAACTATTAGTTAGTTTAGATGTTTTAGGCGTTAAGCTATACTTAGTCGCCTACTTTATACGTTAGGGCAGGTATTTGCATTTAGTTTACGTATTCTTACTATATAGCTTACGCCTATAATAACTCTTTACGTATAAACTTAATTATATTATGTATCTTCTTAATTATCTTATTTACGTTAGCTACTTGTAATGCCTAATAGGCTAGGCAAACTGTGTTTATTAGGAGTTTAAAACCTATTTAGGGGTGTTATCTATAGTTTATAAGGAATAGAGAAACTTATATAGATTTAGAGGTTATATTATTAGCTTTAAACTATGCTATTAGTAGCTATTATACCTAGTTATCTTATTAGTAGTTTATAAATGCTTAGAGGACTTATTCTATTATAGCGTTCGCGTTCTTAGTTTATTTATTACTCTTAGGGTAGAAAGTAGTAGAGAGTTAGGCTTAAACCTTTAGTTATTTACATAGTTTATTATAGAAGGTAGAGATAAACTATATTCCTTAATTAGACACTATAGTATTAGGTAGGCCGTAATAGACTTATACATATTAGAGGAATAGTTCTACTATCGCAGGGGCTGTTATTAACGCGCAGGGGATTATATATTAGTACTTTAATAGTCTATTAACTACTACTATAATATTTATATAGCCTTTAGATTTAGGTAAGTTAATAATAAAGTTAATAGAGATATCTTACTATTGCTGTTTAGGTACAGGCAATAGTTTTAACAAGCTATAGTACTTCTTATAGGAAGCCTTCGCCCTATAATAGGTGTGGCAGTAGGTAATAAATTATTAGATAGTATTAAACATGCGTAGCTAGTAATACTTACGCTAAAGAATATTAAGAGTCTTCTCTTTGCTAGGGTGGCTACTAATAGAAGACTTATATATAAGTTAGAGTAACTTAATTCTTAGTTTATTAGAGTTAGAGATTACTAATTAGTCTTAGTAGTATAATCTACTATTTTAGTCTTTATACTTACTTAGAGTAACTAGTTTAGACTATTAGGCGCCTTCTTAGAGTAACTTTAGCGTGTCTTAAATAAACCTATTATTAGCACCTTTTTTTTTATTAATAATATCTATTATTAAGTAATCTGTCTT
>MU005584.1:383048-396822 GCA_010405425.1 Lentithecium fluviatile CBS 122367
ATAATATCTAGGTAAATACAAGACGTTATGTATAGAATAGAAATAGCGAAATAGGTGCGAAGCAGAAATACTTAGAGGGGTAGTCTATGCTTCTAGTGCGCGGACTAACTACTAGTTAGGGTAAAGTTTAGAGAATAGTTCTAGGCGTACTAATAATAGTACAAACAGGACTTAGCAGTGTTAGGGGATCTAGGGAGGATACCGTAACAAGAATATAGCTTTACTCTACTACGCTATACAGCTAAAAAGGTATAAATAATTAATAATAATTAATTTATAAGTCGAGTAATACATGTACACGCCTTATAGTATAAGTGGCTACCTCTCGCACCCATGCGGGTCGTAACATGGTGTAGGCTGCAGTGGCTAGCGCGGGCTGCAGTGGCTGGTGCAGGCTGCAGGGGCCAGTGCGCAATGCAGCTCTTTTAATTAGCCTAGTCGCTGTGCCGAAGTTTTTGCGAATTTCGGCTAAGTTATAAAAACGTCTAAAAGAGGAAATGTAGGTCTAAAAGTTTGTTTAGCGAGACTGATTGTAAATTGCTTCGCTTATTCCTTGCTCTATAATAAGCCTAATTAACGACGCACTAGCCTTATTAGAATTGCTAAAGCTAGAAGAATTAATTAATTACGCTTAGGTAGCTAAAAAGTATAGCTGTAATTATAATACGTTATCGCGAAGGCATCGTAAGGTATAGAGTACTATAGCTAAGAAGATTAAAAACTTATAACTTCTAAATAAAACCTAAGAGAAGGAGCTTCTAAAATATATTAACGGGCTTTGTGCGCGAGGGCTACCACCTTTAAGATAGATAATACGTAATTTTGCCTCTAAAATAGGTAGTAGGCAGGTAGGCAGATTGTAGATTAATTAGTTTATTAAGCGCTTTAATATTAATCTTATATCTTAATAGACCTCTAATATAGATACTAATAGGAAAAGAGCTAATTTAGCCTTTAAATACTCTCTCTATTTTAAGCTTTTACGACGTAAAATTAAGCAATATAACGTTAATCTACGGTATACGTATAATATAGAGAAGAAGGGCTTTTTAATTAGTATACTATTAAAATTGAAGCGGATCTTTAATAAATAGTAATATAAAGAGGGGGGGATTAAGTAGATTATACAGGATAGTAATCGCGAGTAGATTACTATAATTACCTATATCTACGCTAATAGATTATCTCTTACGCCTATACTAATTTATTAGGCTCTTACTAGTAACATATAAAATACCTAGCTATAGGAGTTTAATCCTACTAAATATAAGGCCTTTTTTACCTTATCTTCTAGTAGGTAGACTAATAATAGCTTAGGCCTAAGATAGCTTAAGCAGGTGTTTAATTATAAGATAAGAGTAAAGGCTAATTAATTCTATTAACTATTGCTTCTTAATAGCTACAGATTATATATAACTATAGAGTTTATTAACTACTGTAATAAGAATAAGATCCTTCTAGCTCTATACTCGCCTTACTTAACCTATTCTCTTTAGCCTCTAGATGTATGCCTGTTTAAACCGCTCTTAATAGCTTACTTAGCTGTTCTAGCTAATTGTATAGATAAATGCTAGGGCCTCTTAGGGATTATAAAGAGAGACTTCTTTCATCTATTCTACTAAGCCTAGGAGGCCTAATTTAAGTAGAAAACTATACTCTCTATCTTTAAAAAGTATAGGCTCTATCTATTTAATCTATAGAGAAGATTAGCTTAATTTAGCTAAAAAGAGAAGGACTGCTAATCCTCTAGCGACTTATTAGGCTTAGTACTTAGGATAAGTAATTAGAGGAAGATTAAGAGGCTTCTGCGTAAGGTTATTACTAATATCTATAATAAAGGCTCTTAGTAACTTAGCTAGACTATCTACTTTATCTCTGTATGTAATGTGCTCCTAGAGGATAAGAATAACTAGCTTAAAGAGGCTCTAATTAATAAGAAGAGGAAGCAATAGCGTAGTAAGGCTCTCCTGCTAGAACTAATACTAGAGTATAATAGAGAGGCCTAGTTCTAGTTACTATAAAAGGTTTAAGAAGCCTAAGAGTATTAAGCTTAAAAGAACGTTAAGGTAGGGGCACTATAATACTAAAAGATAGAGGACTAAGTACGTAGGATAAATAAAAAGACTAAGAAGGCGCGCATGCTAGAGAAAAGGAAGCGTATTAGGGCTACTATAAAGAAGATTTAGCTTTAAGTATAGGCCTAAAAGGCTGCTAAACGAGAGGCTGTAAAAATACGTTAGTAATTAACTTAATATTAAGTAAAGGCTTCTAAAAAGGGCAAGGATAAGTAGAAGATTACTATATTAGCAAGCTCTAGTAATAGAGATAAGCCTAATAATAAGGAATTATATATAGAAGTAAGAGCTCCTACTCCTGCAAGGAGCTGTTGCATAAGGAAAATTAACCTTCCTACTAGATTTTATACGTAGTAAATAGTACTAGAAGACTCTTTAAACTATATAGACTATAATACTAAAAAACGTCTTTAATTTACTATTTATATAGAGCTCTAGAGCCTTAAAAGTTATGTAGTAGTACGCCTAAAATTAATCGTTAGCCGAGGGCAATCGTCAGCTAACAAATCACGGTAGAGTCTTTAAAAAATCGCGAAATCGTAAGCTGAGTTTGAAAATCGGTGTTTCATTTTCAACGCTGTACTTCACGTAAAAGCCTTCCTTAAAAATGAATAAAATATGTATTAATAGGCAGATATTTTCTTCATCTATAACATTGATCTGAATGGAAGGATGCGCGATAATATTCGAAGAGATATCCTAAAAAGAAGCTGTTCTTTCTTCATTGCTGAAACTGAGTAACGCACAACGCACGACCAAAGGTCCTCAGACGCTGCGCGAACGTTTGCCTACACTAGCCATAGCACTAGCCACAGCACCTGCGCGCAGCGTCTGATTAATGAGATAAGCCAGGGCACACTTGAGCATGCACCTGGAAATTGCGAACGTTGAAACTAGCGATCGACGACGTATCACTCTCTACGACTTGCATTTGTCTATCACATCGTCCCTGATGCAGTCCTCGATGACTCACTCACTCTGGAGGGCTTGAGGCGTATGGGCAACGCAAAGCAATGTCTTAGACGCAGTATTGTACGGTGACGCCCTCGTCTCCACGGACGAAGTACCGCCCTCTACCCGCGTCTCTATAAATCTCTCGCACGCTCCACCCAGCTACTTCTCTAATTTCCTATCACTCTCAAGATTATCACCACCATTTCCATCGTTTGCTTCGCCGCTCTGCTCAGCCATCCGACAAATCAGCCGCTTCATCTCTGCGATTAACTCTGCCTGCGCCACAGCAGTCCTGTCCTTAGCGAGCTGCTAATCCGTCCTCTGGAGACTCGCCATCAACTGGGTGCTGCTCCGCAGGTCTATCTTGTAGTTCATCGAAGGGATATGAAAGACGCCAGGAGGGCGGTTGTAGGCGCACGACCCATCGGATTTCGGTTGGGAGGGATTCGCAATTTTGGCGCGTTTATTTCGTAGAGGTGGACAAGGAACACGGCGTCCCTTTGCTTTGAGTCGTATGGAAAGGGAAAAGTCAGTATCTGATAGACCGACAATTATGTTGTGTGCATCAGACGGGGGTTCGAGCGAGCGTGCGCGTTTTTTGGAGATCGGAATGCTCTTGTTGGACTCATCTTTCCTTCGACTATGTGGACTTCGTAGAGCATGCGACAGTAGCGGTTTGTAAGATCTGGACGCCAAAAAAATACCACGGGTAGTCCTGCTTACTGTCAGTGGCCGTGCGCGCGTATTCGGGGTGACCCGTGGTGTCTTCCAGGTAACGCCCTGGTGAGAACAGCATGTAATATGCTTCCCCTCTAAGGCCCTACTCGAGGCTTCCCTCAAATCCTCGAATACCGGCTAAAATACCTTCCGAGACCCAACCTGCGCGCTCAACTACGGGAATTGGTTGCTACCGCCTTCAGTTGAACGCTATTCTTCGACCATTTAGCGCGATCAACCTACCAAAGGCCGACAGGTTAGTACTTTCTACCCGAGCAAGCTTCACTTTGACAAATACTCAAACACCAACCAGCTCTTCACAGCAAGGCGACCGCGTCAGCCCACCCAACAGCGACTAGTTGTCGGGTTGCCTCTCGCAGTAACTAAGCCAAGTAAGACTCAAGGATAGCTGAGGCTGTTGGCAAGAAGTAACCATCAGTAGCAACCTCGCACAGGCACAATGGCCGACAACGACAAGCAGAAGAGCGACAGCCTCGCACGCAGGGACTTCAATCCCGTCCGCGGGTCACCGCCGGGAAAAGCCGTCAATACCCAGACGCTCGATGAGTCTCGTCGAATGGTCTCGGCTCGTGTCCCGACTCCATTGCGCGCCGTCACCTCTACCTCTCCCAGTGACTAATTCACGGCACTTCACAAAGTCAGTACAGTCCATAGTTAGTGTCCTGCAAACTCCGGCAGGTCGCGAGATCAAGACACCCCGTTCACTAGCTCCATGACTCCTGTACTTACACCCGAGCCTGGCGCACAAAAGGTTAAATCTGCTTATGACAACTATCGGACACTACATGCCGAAGACTTATCGCCTGGTTCTCGCAGCGCAAACCCCCAAATTCCTGGCCTCGGCCACACCTACCCACCCGCTGCTGAGTCTTCCGTAGCCCGCATCACGCCAGACTCAAGCGAAGAACATGAATACTTTGTTCCCGACTCCTCCGAGGGCGGAAACAATGTCCAGAAGAGGCGTTTTGGAGGGGAAGGCGGCAACGAGCAGTCGCCGCCCAAATCCTACTTCCATTCGCTCTACGCTTATATGTCGTCGACTTACGACTCCGCGTTCGGTTCCCCTGATGAGCGAATTTTCGAACCGGAGCACAAGCTCAAGTACTTGGAGCCCAAACAGTACGCCAAGGGTCGCGAAGTCTTGGAGTTGAAGTGCGAGCACCAGAAGAAGGACCTCGAGATCACTCAGTTGCGCTTCATTCTCATTGACGGCGAAAAGGATCTCAAAATCCGCCAAGAGGACCCTTGAAATCACCCAGAGGAACCTCACGATCGGTCATCTAGAAGCCAAGAATGTGGATTTGACGAAGTTGTTGGCTTCAAGTGCGGAAAATATCAACAGGCTCATTGTAAACTCGCTGATATTTCCTCCTGTATATTCTACCGACGATGAGATGGCCCCGCCGAGTTCGAAGAAGCGCAAATTTGCACTTATTGGTTGGGTAGAAATTGCAAATTTGGCGACAATTACAAAGAATAAGCACCGGGAGCGAAATATGATAAGTAGAAAGATTACACTTTCTACCTACCAGGCAAATATAAGAACGAACCTAATTAGGCATATCGTCACTTAGAAGGCGCTGAGTTAGAAATTGCTAAGCTTGAATACCGACATGCCATGCGGCAGAAGTGGCTGAAGGAGCAGCAAGAGAAGCAGGAGCAGGCGGAGTAAGAGGAGCCCCAGATGCGGCGAAGGACCCGAATTTGGAGACCCGCCCCATTGGTATCCATGGGCAAGTGATCTCTGCACGTGCTAATCCAGTGAACCACTCTTTTGAGGAGGAATCTCGGGCACTACCGTAGTCCCCGACCGAAGTTGGGTTTGTCTACGGGAGATCCATAGTTGCTTTCATTAATCAACTCGTTATATGCATGCTCCTGTCGCCTGTTGGGTGATATCAGATACACTGCTTCACAAATATTTGATGATTGCATGTGATTTCACCAAGGGTTCGTCACGTAAAACAGCCCTTCACCACCGCTTCCCCATTCAATTATCGCAGACAAACAAATGAGGCCTAGCTAGCACTACGTGATCTACTAACGCCTTTAACTATTCTTGGAAAGATCTTACATATAAATAAGCCTTGGCTCCCACTGCTCTTTGCTTCCTCAACCGAGCGCTTGCCCGCTCTACTACTTGTTACTTTATACCCCATTATCTTCTTGCACTCTCTATTCAGGCGCACCCCCTTCCGTCCCCTTCCTTCGGCCATGCAGGCCTCTGGCTTCTTCTGCAGCTAATCTTGACCCAAAGCCCTGTCGTGAAGCTGATACGATACTCGGCGCAGGTTGCTCCCCCATCAGTTAGGGTTCTTCGAACCTTTCGGGCACCCTGGGAACAACCCTTGATTTGCACACTCATGAAGCCAAAGGCATTGATCGCTTTCGGGCATGGAATAGCCAGGGTACTAGAATACCCTCGGGCCGCGTAGAGCAACCTCACACGGTCAGGAATTAGGTCAGTGTCTAGGGCACAGGTTGGTCGATGGGTTTATCTTTTTCGTTGAGCTGTTCGCTCTCCTCTAGGAGCCAGCTCGAGGAAGGAGCGACATAACTGAAGCTTTGTATATGTCACTTCGTATGTTTGCATATGTGTGGTAATCACTTGGTCCAGAGCACCCGGTAGTTGACACGTCCTGGGTGCGATTCCGCATCTCCACATCACCTCGTAACTCGGGTACATTGCAAAAACAACCCTGGGACTAGACGCGCGATACTAGCGGTGAAGCCCGCAGCAGGGCCTCGCTACATGCTCAATGAGACCATGCCTTCCCTGCGCCATTACGATTTCCCCACCAGACTACGCCAAACCACTCAACTGTCCGCAATCTACCTCCGCGCCCTGAAAACGACACCCACTATAACTCAGTTCAACTTCAGCACTCACACGCTGCCCTTACGGCCCCACACAGCACTAACTTTCCGCCTATTCCTTCCCGATCTCCATCACAGATCCCGTGGCAATCGCTCCCACAAGCCAACTTGGATTCCGCTACGCCCAAATGCCCGCCGCGCACCCCCGAGTAACAGAGCGAACTCGCAGAGCTGATGAGAACTACGGCTTGAATCATGGGAACTCCACACTTCGCAAAAAAGGGATACGCTTGTCGCATGTCCAAATGGTCGAAGAAGCAATGCGACGAGGTCGCAGTGAGGCTCGTGGAGATGGAGAGGACCATTACTCCCACAGAAGAGTACCTGCCGGCAGCAGAAAGGGGACTGGTGGCAGAGAGAAAAGACTTGTGTATACAAGGCACTGGAATCCTTCTGAACAGCGTCGCACATGGCGTGAAGAGGAAGGCTTCAGGGTACGCACACACAAACATACCTAAGGTAGCTATGTACTTTGGAATCGGCATACTGAGACTACCTAGCGAGCGCCTCCCAAAGCATTCTACCAAGGACGCGAGCCCAGCAAAGACACTTTGCAGTACGTCCTGTCCGCTCACTTCACATATCTACACAACGCTGTCGTGTTCCAGGCCCTCCGAGCCCCGCCCGCAAACGCCTCGATCGCCCAAAGTCTGCCGGGGATACCTCAAAGACGAATTCAAGGGCAACTGTCAGTACACATACCCGCCTATCTGCCGCAAGTTCATCAACGGGAAGTGCGGTCACGAGTGCCGCTATGCGCATCCGACGGGCCCCGCTGTGTTCGAGCGGCATAGACATTTGTTGGATATTGAGAGGGAGGAGAGGGGTACACTCTTGAAGGGAAAGGTTCAACACACCAGAGTATACGAGTGTTATCGCTAGGAGTGCGTTCGAGACGGGGTGAAGTGGATCGGTGGTTGAACACTGATTGTACCAAGCTTTTGCTTGACCCCGCTTCCTTCGAAGCGATTGGGAAGAAGTCGCTCGTGATTTGGATACGCCTCAATCGAGACATTGGTCAACCCAGACTACGTTTCAATCATGAGGCATGTGTACCGCTTGGTGCCTTCCCGGCGATGACACATACACGACATACCCGTCTAGCGCACAGCGCTCAGTCATCCCATCTCTAACCACATCTCGTCCTCCTGCTCTTAGCATGAAATGCTCCCTTCTTCCATCTGCTCATCTTCAGCTCTCCCACTTGTCTTCGGTCCTACTCCCTTCGCTTCCCCAAACTCTATCACCGCCGCACCTATCTACCCCGCTCCGCCTGGCACCGTGCACCACCAACACCTCACCCCAGCCAATAAGACAACACCGGTAGCCGCTCCATGCGCACTGTAGCACACGTGATCGGCCGCCAATGTATATCCCCTGCACTCTCTGTTGTTCGCAGTGGTTCCAGTGATCGATGCGGGTTGCGAAATTACCGCTTTGGGAAGGTTACGCACAGACGGTGAACATGAGGGGGACGGCTGCCCACGGCCGCGAGGCTTTGTTCTTGAAAGAGTCCATGAACGGCGGTTTGGTGGGGAGGTTGGATAGCGTGGTCGTGTACCGAGGTATGAGTTTTGGCCCCATGACTCGTGGCCATCTTCTCGGAGGAACCATTTCGAATGCCGTCTCGACATTCTTCACAACTCACACACGCCTTTTCGTTCCGCCGTCGTCGAACCTTACCGATATCATCGACTTCGTCCATCCAGAGCCTTCTGCATCATTCTGCATAATGTCCGCCAAAATTACGCCACCTGCCTGCTACACCCTCCCACCCCGCCACCTCCGCAACCCCATCATAATCTGCGGCATCGTCATGGCAATCTCGGCAAATAGACGCATCATCGCGCCCGGCTCGCTTCTTCACGAACAAGTACTCCCACGCTCACCAACAACCTTTAAGACGCTAGTCTGGATGCAGCTCATTATTTTCTGGTTCCTCTACGGCGTGCACACAATCGAGACAGCTATTTTCGCGACGAAGCTGTGGAAAGCGGGCGTAAGTGTTCTGAGCCTAGACTGGTGGAAGTGGATGTGTGAGTGTTTTGTTGGGGGAAAGTTCTGTTTTGAACACTTTGAGGGTGTCGTCAAAGGGAAGAAAGTGTAGTGGGGAGGAAAGTGCGCCAGAAGTGATTGCGCCGCGGTGACAAAGATAAAAACATTTGCTACGTCTTTCGAGATGCGAAGTGGAGTGGAGGGGTGTCGCGATTGAAGCGTGGGTGATCGAGCGGGTGGCTTTGTTGTCGCCTCTGGAGCGCCGTCTCAGTTGCGCGATGTCTATGGTCGTTTTCTTCTCCTCAAATTCCAGCACAATCCTCTTCGCATTTAGGGTCCTCGTCGCCGTTCTTCCCATGTCCGTCTGCCTGCAGATCCCTCCATTAAACAGAAGCAAGCAATGGCGATCGTCGCCAATGTTTTCGAGCCGTGCAGGGGCTCTCCCGCGGGAAATTCCCATATTGTGTTGTATGAGGTGGAAAGCATTGAGGCAACGTTGCATAAAGCACCGCAGCTCGCCGGTACCATACAGCTCGCCTTAATCTTTCCGTTGCCGCAACCATAGTCCGGTAGTACCGTCAGACCATGCACGTGCAAGGATCGTGCGTTACGAAGACGAGGCTAGGGACGATAGTGCGTTCATGGACGGCTCGCTTGTATTTAGTACTACGGCCACGGTGCGGCATGGCAAAAGGAATTCCGCGATAAGAAGCTCAACTGCGGCTTGGGTCTCATGATCTGGAGACCGGACTGCTCAAATGTGTGTGATCGCAATAAGTACAAAGGCGTTGTTGTGGAAGGCCGGGTAGACGCGATAAAAAGTCCTGTATGGAGCGACGCTGCCGTCACACGCCATTGAGCATGTGTAGCGAAGGGCGATGAGGTGATTTCAATCTCACTGCCGTAGCCGTGGGCGATCCGTAGCGTTGTGTCACTTCGCCAAGCAAACTGCAGACCGATAGCAGTTGCAAAGAAGAGGCAGTTGTGGAGTGGAAGAAGGAACAACGATTCGGTTGCACTGCTTAAAGGCCGATGGCAATGTGAGACCAGCCTACAGGCTTTCGAAATCGGGTGACGCCACGTAATTTGCACCCCCCAATCAAACGGGTGCAGACACTTGAAACGCTGCGGTCAGTGAGTTGTACGGAAAATTTCAAGAATGGAAGCAAGGCGGTGGTGGAGTAGTGACGACGTCGTGGAGAGCTTAACTCCCGTGCTGAATACAGCGACACCGAAAGCGCGCCTGCTTCGAACTATTCTTTCCTGTGAAAGGAACATCCTTTCCTGACACTCCACATTGCGTCCACATGATCATCCATCTCTTTGGTGATTGGACGATCTGCCTCAAGTTCCCCGATTAGGCAATCTAATAATTCCGCTTCATGGATGAACCCTTATACAGCACAGCAATCGACACAGAATTCACAACCTGCTTGAATAGGAAGAAATCCCGCGTGGAAGCGCAAATATCCTGGGTGAACCTGGTCTGGGGAAAGTATCGTGGAAAAATTCTTGTGTTTCATGGGGTTCGGCATCCTGGCATAAATGGATAGGCCCCACTGCTCGGAAAGAGAACCGAGACGGTATAACGTACGCGACTTCGTGTATTGACTGCCTCAAAAAACCAACAAGATAACGCAGTCATTCACAATCAGAAGTTGACGTTGTATCGGTGTGGCAACGACAGTAAATCGATTGCGACATCAGTAATGGACGAAACAAGCCCTCCGCGCAAGCTCTGGCCAACCCGGATCATTTTGCAGACGTTCGAAAAGTGTGGCACCGAAACTGATCGTAATGCGTGATGCAGTCTTTCGCAAAGAGTGATAGTAAGCGAAGAATAGAGCGGACCCTCGAATCACAGTCGCTGGACAAGCCAATTAAGCTCTAGTAGAATGTCCAGCGATGACATACAAATACTCGTGGTTCAACGGCCAGGCTCTCGTCCGCTGCCTCGTCTCTTCGGCCTGTCGAAGAGTGGGGAGTGTTACCAGCGCCGGACACATTGATGATAATGGGCGGGAGTATCATGTCTCGGTGTCTCGGTGTATTTGTTTCTCAAGACGGATGGGTTAGACGTGTATTGTATAGGGAACCACGGCGGTGTAGTTCACGGTTTTGAAGTTTATTGCGTGTTCGAGCTTTGCTGCCAGCATTGTAGGTATTTCATCTCCGAAAGTCATGGACGCTGAGAACACACGGAATAGGACTTCAGTTTGACATGGACATGGCGTACTGTGATTCCCCACCTGGCGCAAGTACCCCACCTGACGCACGATTTTGGCATGTACGCGTCCACTGATTTGAGGCTGTACAGGCCTATACAAATTATATACAGGCCGGATTTTTTAGTAGAGTACTGCAGTAAGGCGTACGACTTTATAAAATATATATTTATTAGAGGAAGCGCTTAGGGGGCTACATAGAGCGCTCCTAGCGCAATTAGGCTAGTGTAGCGCCTATAGCTTGTATACATAATAAATCGTATTTATTTGCCCTTACTAATTAATAAGGGCAAAATAAGCTTCTCCTTGCCTTTATGTATAATTATTATTACGGTATCCTCCCTAGATCCCCTAATACTGCTAAGTCCTATTTGTACTGTTAACAGTACGCCTAGAACTATTCTTTAAACTTTACCCTATCTACTAGCTAGTTCGCGTACCTAAGTATAGACTATCCTCTAAGTATTTCTGCTTTATACCTATTCGTATTTCTATTCTATATATAACGTCTTATATCTACCTAGATATTACGCGTAGTAATTAATTGGTCTTTGCTATAAGAACTAAAGGTCTACTTATTATATTCTTCTAATATTACGTTATATCTCTTCTCTCTCTTAGCTATTATAGCAACTAACGTAGACCTAATATAATAGATTCTTACTAAACTAGCGTCTATCTAAGCTAGTAGTAAAGTAATTAAGGCTAGTAATAAAGCGTTATAGTAGACTCTTACCTAGTAAGAGGCCTAATACTATAATAATATAGCTACCCTCTAATAAGAATTTAAAAAATGTTTAGCTATTATTAAATAGTTAGTCTCTTTTCTACCTAAAGCTATAGTAGAGGCTAAGGTTTAACTAGCGCCTATAACTATCTAAAAGTCTAGAACTAGCTTATCTCTCTTCTAATAGACGCTCTTAATAACCTAAGCTGCCTTAAATATCTAATTTAAGAAGCTTTCTAACCTACTATTATTTATAGAAAAGAAAAAGGATCTATTACTCTTTCTAACTAAGCTCTAATATAAGCTTAAAGGAAACTCTAACTAATTCTCTAATAAAGAGGTATAATTAATTTATACTTACGTCTAACTTAAACGTAACCCTACTATTCTTATTTACTTATTAATAGAAAAGAATATTTATGCTATAGAATAACTTATTATGTTTCTTTAGGCTACTTATAATAACCTAAATTATAAACTAACTACCTAGAGCTAACTAAATAACTTAAAGTAAGGAAATAAGAGTTTTCTTTTCTACTTTACTAACTTCTACTACCTAATTACTAATATAAACCTAAATATAAGTGCCTAGATTAACTAGCTCTACTATTTTCTATTAAATAACCTTTATTAAGTAATAGTTAGTATTCTAATCTTCTTATCTCTAAATAATTATACTAACCTAATTACCTAATGTCGCGTGAAAAATACGCCTATTTTCCCTGCTCTAAGTACATATGCTAGTTAAGTCTAAGACGGCTTAAGGTAATACTTTTGCTCGTTATACCTAATTTAATAATAATCTAAAGTACCTTTTAGCCTACTACTTTACTTTAACTACCTCTTAACGCTTCTCGCCCCCTTATAAGAACTCTAATATAATATAATTATACTTAAGCTATACACCTACTAGATTAAAGAAGCGTAAATACTATAAAGAAAAGAAACTATATTTTAAGTATAGTAAATATAGAAATACCTTCTATAACTATTTAGTCCCTCTTTTTTATATCTAAAGTAATAGCGTTTCTACCTCTGCCTACTCTACTACTTCTCTAACTTATTATTAAAGAAGTTTTAGCTTAAACACCTTACTCTATAGCTCTTTTTAACGTTTCTACTAAAGCTATAGCTATAAAAACTTATAAAAAGGCTTATTCTAAAGTTAAGTTACTTTTTAAGACCTATATTATATTAGATCTCTACTAACCTTTAGACTGCCTCTCTAATAGAGGATTAGAAGTATTAAATTAATATATCTATCTTATTAAGATAGGGTAGACTTACTACTATAGTCTTATTCCTTATTAACTTAGAAGCTAATAGTATAAGATATATAAATTAAAATCTAGTGCGCTAATTAAATCTCTAACTAAAACTACTTGCCTAGATACTATATCTAACTAGATTTAATAGAAAATAACTTAAAGAAGATTTATTTTATATAAAATCTCTATTATAATTACTGTTACGTCCCTATAGGGTAGCTAGTCCTATAAGGATAAGTTAGTTCTTAGGTAGGAGCGATAATAGGAAGGAGGTTATTAATTACGTAAGTAAGTAATAGGATAGTTAGTATTAAAGTTATAAAACTGTTAAAT
Organism: Lentithecium fluviatile CBS 122367; assembly: GCA_010405425.1. Classification (NCBI taxonomy): domain Eukaryota; kingdom Fungi; phylum Ascomycota; class Dothideomycetes; order Pleosporales; family Lentitheciaceae; genus Lentithecium; species Lentithecium fluviatile. The sequence goes on from MU005584.1 coordinate 396,241, forward strand.
TAACTATACTTAATAGAATCTAAATAATAGATTATTAACTAAATTAAATACTAGGAACTATAGGGTTCCTGCTATTCCTATATATAGCGATGCTATCTCTTTAACGTACTACTATCCTAAAAGCACGGGATAGTTAGCTATCTAAGAATAGTTAACTATTTCTTACTTAGTAGGATGTTATAACTTAGTAGGATAGTATTATTACCTAATCTTAGTTATAGTGTTATAGCGTTGCCTTATATTATTACTATTATTCTATTCTTTCCGCCCTTTATTCTATACTCTTAGATCTTAATATTACCTCCCCTCTTCTTAGGTAATTATCCTAATACCCCTACTTATCCTTCTATGCTATATTAACTGTGTTACGAGGACGCAACGAGTAGGCCTTTAGTTCTTATAGTAAAGACTAATTAATTACCGCGTGCGATATTCAGGTAATATAAGACGTTATGTACAGAATAGAAATAGCGAAATAGGTGCGAAGCAGAAATACTTAGGGGGGTAGTCTATGCTTCTAGTGCGCAGACTAACTGCTAGTTAGGGTAAAGTTTAGAGAATAGTTCTAGGCGTACTAATAAT
>MU005584.1:405560-416442 GCA_010405425.1 Lentithecium fluviatile CBS 122367
TGTTAGGAATATCTTTTCTTTATTCTATTTAATATATAGGTTATGCCTTCTTAACTATAGTAACCTAAGTACTACTTTATAACTAGAGGATCTTAGTATATTAAAGGTAATTTATTCTTAGTATTTATTAATCTTAAGCGTTACTTTAACCTTATAATCTATTCTTAGTATCTTAGATATTAGTGCTCCGTCTCCTATATATAAAAGATAAGATTATTAATTTTATCTTAACGTAAGTCTAGCTTTTCTAGTAGTAGTAGGTAAGATATAGTTCTCTTATACCCCTAAGTCTATTATAGCTCTAGCCTTAATATTTCTAACTTAAACGGCGAGTTTTATTAATGCTCTATTACCTATAGTATTAAATTCTTAGAAGGCGTCTTCTCGCCTTAGTTTTAGTCTAAAAAAGGATATTATCTAAGTTTAGGTACTTAATAGTTATTATTACTTCGTTCTCTGCGTAGTTTATACCTTATACTATATCTAGGGTTAATTTATATAGCAAACACTAGGGGGTGCAAGTAAAACCTATTCCTTTTCTTCTTATTATAATGTTTCTTGCATATCGCTCCTAGGCAGTTTTACTATTTATTCTAGATGTAGATACTATCTATAAGTAGAGTGCATGCTATATTTTCCGCGTTAGTTTTCTATAGAAAGTACTACGCTTCGCGCTTATCCTATAGGTATTTATTACATTCGTCTATAGAGTAATTAAACTATTCCTACTTATATTAATGTCTAGCTTTTAAAAAGTAGCTTCTATTAACCTTATCTTTATAGTGTACCTTATAGTAGTTATCTACGCATATAATATAGCTTATACTTTTATGTTTAGAGTTATGTATATTAATATAATAGCGTAGTTAGTAGTTAGGCAGTTTATTATTATACTTCTATTTCTTATTTTAATACTTATAGTTATACTTTATAGTATCTTCTATTTTCTAGGTAACTATATAGAGTCTTCCTCTATTTTCTTCTATAAGCTTAGGTCTCTTTTCTAGGATCCTATATAGTAGAGTATCTCTATTACGTAGTTATATCTTAAACTTTTTAAGGAAGTTCTATACTATAGGCGTGCCTAGGTAAGGTTCCTTTATATCTAGGTGCGGTGTTAGCGCTCGCTAGATAAGGTAGTAAGATTCTTCTTTACTATTAAGTTCTTCTAGATCTTTATATAGTTGTTTATCTAGGGTGTTAGGTTATTCTATAGTTCCTAAATTAATTCTCTTAATCTTATTAACTACGTCCTATTCCTCTTCTTCCTCTATTTTCTAGTTATCTTTTAATATAACGTTTAGCTAGCGCTTAACCTTATTTCTAAAATAGTAGTTCTTTATAAGGTAGCTAGGCTTACTATATATAAAGTATTTGCGCGTCTTTACTTCTTAAGACCGCGGTCCTATTAGAGGTTCTCTAGAGTTACACTAGTATAGCTTATAAAAGCCTAGTCCTTTTAATTCCCTTATCTCTAAGTTATTATACTAGATTCCTTTTATTAGCTAGTAACTATAATTATTATATTAGTAGCGTTATAGTTAACTATCTAAGGCTTAAGGCTTTATTAGGTAGCTATTAGATAGCTTCTTAAAGCTAGGGCGTAGCTTCTATCCTTATTAGCGTAGTTCTTAGTATAGTTTATACTATTTAGCGTTAATTCTAATAGATTCTTTATAAAGATTCTTTAGAGAGGTAATAAGGTTTCTAGTACGTAGTAATTCTTTATAAATTTTTAGTTTTAAGCCTTATTTATATATAACTATTAGAGGTACTTCTTTCTAGTTAAGCTATATAGCATATTTTTTAAAGTGCATAGCGTAATTAGCAATAAAATACGTCTATTAAAGTTACTATATAGCTTATTTAGTAAGTAGTACTTAGTTAGTAATACTAAAAAGTTACCTAAGTTCTTTTTTAAAGTTCTTATAGTCTTTAATAATTTAATTAATAGCGTTACCTTTACAGTTTTCCTTAGCTAGGTAGCTTAAGAGGTATAGTTAGATCTAGGTAGCTACTTTACCTTATAAGTATAATACTATAAGGATAACTTTCTCCTTACCCTCTATGTTAGGTTCTAAGATATAAAAGTAGAGTTTAAGTTAAAGAATTTATTCTTTAAGTTTATTATAGTTTCTATAGTATAAGTCTAGCTTAGCTGCCTTATTCTTAGGGTTAGTAACTATAGTAATGCCTTTAAAGTCGCTTATATTAAGGGTGTTTAATATATTACGTTCCTAAGGGGTAGCTAATTATATAAGAGAAAGTTAGTTCTTAGATAGGAGTAGTAATAGGAAGAGAGGTTATTAATTATATAAGTAAGTAATAGGGTAGTTAGTACTAAGATTATAAAATTATTAGATTAATAAGAGCTTATAAAAATCTAAATAATAGATTATTAAATAAGTTAAACACTAGGAACTATAGGGTTCCTGCTATTCCTATATATAGTAATACTATCCCTTTAAAGTACCGCTATCCTAAAAGCACGGGATAGTTAGCTATCTTAGAATAGTTAACTATCCCTTACTTAGCGGGATGTTGTTACTTAGCAGGATAGTGTTGTTACCTAATCTTAGTTACGGTGTTACGGCGTTGCCCTACATTATCGCTGTCGTTCTATTCTTTCCGCTCTTTATTCTACATTCTTGAATCTTAACATACTAGTACAGGCCTAAATGTTAGTATTTGCCCGCTAACTAAGGGCTAGAGTCTAATTATACGCATTTAGAGAAGAGTAGTTTTAATAAGCCCTAAGCTATAGGTACGACTTACCTAGTAGCCTCTTCTAAAATAGACTATTATTTATTAACTATAGTGCGTTAAAGTGGCAGACTTTCTGTCTAGTTATTTTATTCTTCTTCTTATAGTAGGCTGTCTAATAGGCATAAAGGTAGTAGTAAGTAAGAATAGAACTAAGCTCTGCAAAGTTAAAGGTTATCTAATTAAATAGTAGGGAGAGTAGAGACCCCTCCTGTAGAACCTCCTAGCGCTCTAGATTAGGATAAATAGCGCTAATATAATAACCCTAATACTAGGCTAGGCGGATTCTACTAAACTTAGAGCTATTATTACTAAGTTCTATGTCTAGATTTAGTGCGTTACTATAGTAGTAAAGTCTATAGTTATAAGTGCTACCCCTTCCCAGCTACTTATATTAATCTTAGAAGTTAACTACGTTAAACTTTATCACTATAATAAGCTTTTTAAATAGATTAAATTATTAGTAAAACTAATACGTAATAATATATAGATAGTTGTAGAAAAAATCCTGCGTAAGTTACGCACGTTATACCGCAGGAGCTAGCTTCTATTTCTTAAACCGCGGTATAAAACGTATTAGATTATACTAGTAGTAGTTAGCGGCTAAGTACGTTATAAATAAATAAGGTAATAATAATTACTAAATTTATAAAAAAAATTAGTATTAGTCCTAGTATTAGTCCTAGTATTAGCCTTACTAACGCCTCTAATTTTTTCCCTTTTAAAGACTAATACGCGTAAGAGCCGCGTATAGTAGCAGAGTATTATATAATATAGTCTACTAACTACCTTCTAATATTAGGTCTGTTAAAGGTATTCTAGATATAGTTAGCTATAATTAGCTCTAAATCTATTATTTAACTTATAAAGAACTCTACCTTTAGAGTAGTCTACTAGCAAAGAATAGTATTAAAAGAAGTAAATTAAAAATAAGAGTGTTAAGTAAATTAGCTGTCCCTATAGCATATTATATACTAAATATAGGTAAGGTAGTCTACTACGCGTTACTAAGGCAGTATATACTCTCCTACTTTAGTTAGATAAAGTGTTAGAAACGCTAGACTAAGAACTAACTCTTTACTAGTAAATTTAGATATTAGCGTGTAGCGTACTAACTCTATAGTAAGGTATATATACTTATAATAGCCTTAGATCTAGCGATAAAGCGTCTTAAACTTACTAATATCTAGAAGAATATCTAGCACTATAGACGCGTTAGGGTCTAGATTCTTACTTAAGTTTATCTAAGTTATTAAATATAGAACTGCTACTATAATACGACTCTACGTTATTTATAGTATTATTTACTAAAGTAGCTAGAATAGATAGACTATAGCTATATATAGTAGAGGCAAGGGATATGTGTAAGGTACTAGTATTAGTTATAGTATTAGCTAAAGAAGGTAACAGTAAGAATACTAGAATAGTAGGTAGCGTATCTAGTAGAGTAAAGGACGTACTAGGTTATATAGATTAAATATTTAGTACTTCTCTAGGTAGACTTCCTCTAGGACTATACTTAATTAATATAAGTTAATACTTAACTAAGTTGTTTACTAAAAGCTGCTAAACAGCGGCGTTATTAATATTAACATTAAAGTACCTAAGATAGCTATTCTTTAGAAAGATTAACTACGCTAGGACGACTAAATAATAGACCTTAAAGTCTTTCTTAAACTAGCGCTAGATAGCACCCTAATTATCCTTATCTAAATGTAGTAGTTAGAGTATAATAATATCTAACTATAACAGTAATAGAGGTAACTTTATAAACGTCTTTATAATATTAATAGTAAAGTAGTAAATATGCCTATAATACTTCTACTAAAGGCTACGATACTATTAAATCTTTATAAAGATATATACCTTAGCGATAAGCATCTTCTTAATATTAGTAAGGATAGGCAGATAGGCAGGTACAGGACCTAGGTCTATATTATTATTATACCTATATAATAGAATCTAATTGCTCTTACTAGCGTATTTAACCTAATTATTGCAGTAATCTTAGTAATTCCCTTAGTAAACCTTTAGCATAAACTAGTAGTAATTATAGGTATTATATATATTTATACGCTCCTTATTAAGTGCCTTATAGAATTTTTATATATAGCCCTTATCTTATACTAATATAGCAGGATCCGTAAGATAGTTCTCCTTCTTAAAATTAATATCTAGCTAAGTAAGTAGTATATTATACGCGTTTAATTTAGCAGCTTTAAAATTAGTAATATTAAGGTCTTTATCTACTAATGCTAGTTAACTAATACCTAGACTAATACTACCTACTAGAGGTTTTAGAATAGATAGAAAGACATTTTTAAATAACTCTTATAATAGAGTAAGCGTAAATAAGAAAGGTAGTAGTAGAAAGACTAAGCCTAGGTTAGTAGGTATAACTAGCTAGTAGGTAGATGTTATTAGCTAAAAAGCTAGTCTACGTAGAGTAGATATTAAGCTAGGTTATATAACTAATATAGACTATAGTATAAATAGAACGCTAAGAATGCTTAATAGCTATAAAGACTAAGAGACTTACTACGTATATAATTACGCGTTAGTGTTACGTCCTTACGGGGTAGCTAATCCTATAAGGGTAAGTTAGTTCTCAGGCAAGAGCGACGATAGGGAGGAGGTTGTTAATCACGTAAGTAAGTAACAGGATAGTTAGTATTAAAGTTATAAAACTGTTAAATTAACAATGCTTAATAGAATCTAAATAATAGATTATTAACTAAGTTAAATACTAGGAACTATAAGGGTTCCTGCTGTTCCTATATACTCGTAGCTCTAGTGTTAATAGTTAGCTGCGGGACTATTAATAGTTACGATAGTTCCTACTAAAGCTATCGCTAGTCCTTAGCGCGGCTATTAATTACGTAATACAACAATAATTAGTGTTTACGTCTTAGTACCTTTTGTTAGCGTCTAGGTACGCGACTAATTATTATTCCTGTCGCTTATTTAACCTACTAGTTATAACATTATTCCTCCCCTTTATATAATTATCCTTAATTACCTAACGTCTTATAGGGTTAGTTTATAAGCGGTTTACCCTACCTGCCTTATAAGTGTCCTATAGTTATTATGTCTTCTAACTCTTATAAACGCTAACTCTATCTCTTTTATAAAATCCTTACTGCTAATACTATTACTAACGTTCCTTATAATAGGTGTTTTTCTAAAAACTTAAGTTGCTACGTTATGCTAAATTCTTATTTAAAGTATGCTAAGTGCGTTCGCGCGGGGAAGCTATGCGTTAACATGTCTTAGTTATCCCTTAATTAGACTAAAGAGGAATATTAAGCGAAGGTAGATATAAATAAGAAGCTGTTAGTAGAGGTAATATTCTAGTTATTATAAAATAAGAAGATTCTAGTACAGGCTAAGGAGCGCGCTGTAAAGAAGGCCGTGTGCCTTACGTTAGAGCTTAAGGCTAAGAGTAAGGTAGTAAACGCTAAGGCGGACTATCTAGCTACTTCTATTAGTATAGAGTTTTCGCTAATAATGTAGTCTACTTTATTAGCTTTAGATAACGCGGTAGCGGGCTACAATGTTATAAATGCTAGTTTATCCTTAGGACCTTCCTAGGGTGCGTTACTCTTATCTATTCCTATTCTAGCTTTATAGCTACGTTTATCTAGTGTAGTAGTAGGCGTTAAACCTTAGTCTTACTTCTTTAAGTAGTTACTAATAGTTTTATAGGTTAGCTTTAGGTTCCTATGTATTCTCTAACTTAGAATAACCCTTCTATTTTACTAGCTATTCCTAGTAGAAGTCGCTATTCTAGAAGTCTTATTAGTCTACTTCGCGGTAACTGCGTAGTGCTTTAACTTTGTACTTATCGTCTTTATCCTTCTAATAGTAAAACGTTATTTATAATAGTGTCCTAGGGTCTGCTAGTTCTAGGGTAGATACGTAGAATACTAGGTAAATCTTTACATTGCTTAGGAGTTAGAGTTTGTAATTTACTAGGCTAATTTATTTAAGAACTAAAAACAGTCTAACTTTTACGTAGTCTAGTCCCTTACTTAGTTATATTATGCGAAGATTTCTTATAAGTAGATATACTCTATCCCCCTTCTTTAGCTAAGGTGCCATTTTTCGTTTTTAGTTATTATATTAAATGCTTTTTTATTGTGCCTCTTATATGTTTTTCTTTATTTCTTTGTGTACTTTGTATATGTCCTTAGCGTTATTAACCGCTGTTTTAGTTTATACTTTTATTAGTAAGGTTCTTTTAAAGAGATGTAGATGTCTTCTATAGTTTGCATAGAATAGTGTTTATCCTATTACTTCTAATTTCTTATTATTATATGCTAACTAAGCTATTAGTAGTAGTAATACCTAATTATTTTATAGTTTATTACTGTATATTTTTAAATAGGTTTTTATAGTTCTATTTATTTATTTAGTTTATTCATCTGTCTGTAGGTAATAGGCCGTTAATAGTTTTCGTTTTATTCTAATAATTGCTATTAATGTCGTCTAATAGTTAGATGTAAACAGCTTATCTTAATTGCTAATAATTATCCTTAGTATTTCGTAGTGCCTAACTAGTTAGTCTAGGATTACGAATCTAAGTTATCTTGCCGTATAAGTATTATAGAATGGAATTATTTCTGCGTACTTTATAAATTAATTAACGATTACTAGTATCGCATTATATAATGTGTTAGTTACTAGGTTCTTAGAACTTAGTAGTCTAGTAATAAAGTCTATAGAGATATTAGTTTAGGGTTCCTCTAGAATCTAGATAGCTTGCATTTCTCCATATAGTGCGTAAGTGCCGTGTTTATTCTTTTAGCAGTCTGCGCATTTTTAAATGTAGTTTATAACCTTTTACTTTATTCCCTTAAATTAGTAGTTACGCTAGATAAGTTCTATAGTTCTTATAATACTAGGGTGTTTATATATTAGGTTATTATAATATTGTCTAATAACTTGTTCCTATTATTCTTTAGGTACTTCTTATTCTATTATAAGGAGTGCATTAAGTTCTTATAATAGGCTAAGTAATCCGTCTTTGTTTTATACTAGAATAGCGGCACGTGCGATTGTTTTATCTCTAGCTAAGTTGCTTTATTAGCTTAGTGCATTAGCGCGTCCGTTTTCCTTTCTAGGTGTGTATGTAATCTTAAACTTATACTGTCTAAGTACTTTAGACTATCTTACTTATCTTAGTATAAGATCCTTTATTATTATAAACCTTAGAAGGTTCTTATAATTAGTAAAGATAGTAAGCTTAGAACAGCTGTGTGCGTAGATTCGCTAGTATTTAAGTGCTTTAACAATCGCAAATAGCTCTTTATTATAGATATTATATTATGTTTCCGTATCCGTAAGCTTCCTTAAATAGTAAGCTATTAGGTGCTATTTTCCGTTTCTTTCTTACTTCGCGTAGGCTCTAAGGGCTTAGTCGCTTGCGTCTGTTTCTATCTATAGTAGCTTATTGCTTTAGAAGTTAATAAGTACTAGTAGCGTAATATATGCTATTTATAGAAGTTAAAAAGCCCTTTCCTGTTTATATCTCTACGTAAATAGTATATTTTTCTTTATAAGTTCTATTAGAGGTATAGTAATTACTGTGTATTTTTTAATAAACTGTTAATTAAATCCGCAGAATCCTAGAAACTCTTAGATGTGCTTTACTGTTTTTAGCTGTAGCTATATGCGTATAGCTTTAATCTTATTAGGACTTATTTTAATGCCTTATGCGTTTACAACAAAACCTAAGTATTTAAGTTCTTATACGTAGAACTTATATTTCTTTAGTTTTAAACGTAGGTTTGCCTTATCTAGCGCGCTAAGTACCGCTTTAACATGTCTTTAGTAGTTCTTATTACGTTTAGAGAAGACGAGAATGTCGTTTATATAGGCGATAATAAATATGTTAAGGTGTTCTTATAGTACGTTGTTAATAAGCGCTTAGAATGTTACTAGTATATTAGTAAGTTTAAAAGGTATAACTAGGTATTTATAGAGTCTGTATCTTAACCTAAATGCTATCTTCTATTCTTCTTCTTCTTTTATCTATATAAGGTGGTATTCGTCTTAGAGATCTAGTAAGGTGAAGATAGTAGCTTTCGCGAGTCTGTCTCTTAGCTTAGCTATATTAGGTAATAGATATTAGTTTTTAATAGTTATTACGTTAAGTTACTAATAATCTATATATAGTTATAGTTCTCTATTCTTCTTCTATATAAAGGTGAATAGGCTAGCTGCTAGTAATTTTAAGGTTTAAATATACCCCTTTTCTAGGTTTTTCCTTATAAATTTCTATTCCTATTTAAGTTCTTTGCCCGTTTTTGCGTAGAGTGGTCTAAAGGGTAATACTTTCTCTTCTTCTAGGTTAATTATATAATCCTAGGGTTAGTACTTAGGTAGGTTTACCTTTTCTTCCCTTTCTTAAAATAGATGTTCCTATTTCTTATATTATTTTAGGATGTCGTAAGCTATGCTAATGCTTATATTCTTACGAGTTTTAACCTAGTAGTTCCTACTAGCGTTTTCTAAGGTTAATTCGTATTTATTAACTTCTAGTCGCGAGAGTATGTTAAGTTCTCTTTTATTTATTACTAGACTTAGCTAATGCATAGGCACTGCTTATAATATATATTTATAGCGTGTTAAGAATATCTTTCCTTTATTCTATTTAATATGTAGGTTATAACTTTTTAACTATAGTAGTCTAAGTACTACTTTATATCTAGAGGATCTTAGTACATTAAAGGTAATTTATTCTTAATGTTAGTTAATCTTAAGTGTTGCTTTAACCTTGTAGTCTATTCTTAGTATCTTAGGCATTAGCGCCCCGTCTCCTGCGTAAAGGAGGTATAATTATTACTTTTATCTTATTATAAGTCTAGCCTTCCTAGTAGTAGTAGGTAAGATATAGTTTTCTTATGCCTCTAAGTCTATTATAGCTCTAGCTTTAATGTCTCTAATTTAGACAGCGAGTTTTATTAATACCCTATTGCCTATAGTATTAAATTCTTAGAAGGCGTCTTCCTGCCTTAGTCCTAGCCTAAAAAAGGCTGTCGTTTAAGTTTAGGTGCTTAATAGTTATTATTATCGCTTTATTCTCTGCGTAGCTTATATCTTATGCTATATCTAGAGTTAATTTGCATAGCGAATACTAAAGGATGTAATTAGAAACCGTCCTTTTCCTTTTCATAGTAGTGCCTCTTGCACATTACTCCTAGGCAGGTTTGCTATTTATCCTAGATGCAGATGCCGTCTATAAGTAGAGTGCATGCTGTGTTTTCCGCGTTAGTTTTCTATAGGAAGTACTATGCTTTGCGCTTATCCTATAGGTGTTTATTACATTCGTTTATAGGGTAATTAAACTATTCCTACTTACATTAATGTCTAGCCTTAGGGAAGTAACTACTATTAATCTTAGCTACGTAGTATACTTTATAGTAGTCGTCTACGCATACTATATAGTTTATACTTTTATATTTTAGGTTGCGCATATTAACGTAGTAGCGTAGTTAATAGTTTAGTTATTTATTATTATACTTCTGTTTCTTATTTTAATGCTTATAGTTATACTTTATAGTGTCTTCTATTTTCTAAGTAACTACGCGGAGTCTTCCTTTATTTTCGTCTATAAGTTTAGGTTTTTTCTCTAAGATCCTATGTAGTAAAGCATCTCTATCGCGTAGTTATATCTTAAATTCCTTAAGAAAGTCCTATACTATAGGCGTGCCTAGGTAAGGTTCCTTTACATCTAGGTGCAGCGTTAGTGCTTACTAAATAAGGTAATAGGGTTCTTCCTCGCTATTAAGTTCTTCTAGATCTTTATATAGTTATTCGTCTAGAGTATCTAGGCGTTCTGTTATTTCTAGATTAATTTTTTTAATTACGTTAATTACGTCCTATTCTTCTTCCTCTATTTTCTAGTTATTCTTTATTATAATATTTAGCTGTTATTTAACTTTATTCCTAGAACAGCAGTTCCTTATAAGGTGGCTAGGCTTACTATATATAAAGCATTTACGCGTCTCTGCTTCTTAAACCTGTAGTTCTATTAGAGGTCCTTTAGAGTTACGTTAGTAAGGCTTATAAAAGCCTAATCCTTCTAACTCCCTTTTCTTTATATTATTATACTAGA
>MU005584.1:422022-436730 GCA_010405425.1 Lentithecium fluviatile CBS 122367
TACTAAGATCCTCTAGACACGAAGTAGTACTTAGATTACTATAGTTAAGAAGTTATAACCTATATATTAAATAAGATAAAGAAAAGATATTCTTAACACGCTGTAAATATGCATTATAAGCAGTACCTATGTATTAGCTAAGTCTAGTAATAGATAAAAGAGAACTTAACATACTCTCGCGACTAGAAGTTAATAAATATAAATTAACCTTAGAAGACGCTAGCAGGAACTACTAGGTTAAGAACTATAAGGACACGAGCATTAGTATAACGCATAACATCCTAAAATAGTATAAAAGATAGGAACATCTGTTTTAGGAAAGGGAAGGAAAAGTAAACCTACCTAAGCACTAACTCTAGGATTATACGATTAACCTAGAAGAAGGGAAAGTACTACCCTTTAGACTACTCTACGCAAAAACGGGTAAAGAACTTAAATAGAAATAGAAATTTATAAGAAAAAACCTAGAAAAGGGGTATATTTAAACCTTAAAATTACTAGCAGCTAGCCTATTCACCTTTGTATAGAAGAAGGACGGAGAACTATAACTATATATAGATTATTAGCAACTTAACGTAATAACTATTAAAAACTAATATCTATTACTTAACGCAGCTAAGCTAAGGGACAGACTCGCGAAAGCTACTATCTTTACTTTACTAGACCTCTAAGATAGCTACCACCTTATATAAATAAAAGAAGGAGAAGAATAGAAAACTGTATTTAGGTTAAGACATAGACTTTACGAATACCTAGTTATGCCCTTTAGACTTACTAATGCACTAGTAATATTCTAAGCGCTTATTAATAACGTACTGCGAGAACACCTTAACATGTTCGTTATTACTTATATGAACGACATTCTCGTCTTCTTAGAGCATGATAAGGATTACTAACAACATGTTAAGGCGGTACTTAGCGCGCTGGATAAGGTAAACCTACGCCTAAAACTAAAGAAATGTAAGTTCTACGTATAAGAACTTAAATACTTAGGTTTCGTTGTAAACGTATAAGGCATTAAAATAAGTCCTAATAAAATTAAAGCTATACGGACATGGCTACGACTAAAGATAGTAAAGCATATCTAAGAGTTCCTAGGATTCTGCGGATTTAATTAACAGTTTATTAAAAAATACGCAGTAATTACTACACCCCTAATAGAACTTACAAAGAAAGATGTACTATTTATGTAGGGAGACGAACAGGAAAAGGCCTTTTAACTCCTATAAATAGCATGCATTACGCTACTAGTACTTGTTAACTTCTAAAGTAATAAGCTACTATAGATTAAGACAGACGTAAGCGACTAAGCACTTAGAGCATGCGCAAAATAAGAAAGAAATAAAAAATAGCACCTAATAGCTTACTATTTAAGGAAGCTTACGGATGCAGAAACACGATATAATATCTATAATAAAGAACTATTTGCGATTGTTAAAGCACTTAAGCACTAGCGAATCTACGCATATAGCTGTTCTAAGCTTACTATCTTTACTAACTATAAGAACCTCCTAAGGTTTATAATAACAAAGGATCTTACGCTAAGATAAGTAAGATAGTCTAAAGTACTTAGATAGTATAAGTTTAGGATTATATACACACCTAGAAAGGAAAACGAACGCGCAGACGCACTAAGCTAACAAAGCGACTTAGCTAAAGACAAAATAATCACACGCGCCACTATCCTAGTATAAAACAAAAACAGATTACTTAGCCTATTACGAGAACTTAATGCACTCCTTATAATAGGATAAGAAGTACCTAAAGAATAATAAGAATAGATTATTAGATAACATTATAACAACTTAATATATGGACACCCTAGTATTATAAGAACTATAGAACTTATCTAACGCAACTACTAGTTTAAGGGGATAAAGTAAAAGATTATAAACTACATTTAAAAATGCGCAGACTGCTAAAAGAACAAACACGGCACTCACGCACTATACGAAGAAATGCAAGCTATTTAGATTCTAGAGGAACCCTGAACCGACATCTTTATAGACTTTGTTACCGGACTACTAAGCTCTAAGGACCTAGTAACTAACACATTATATAATGCGATACTAGTAATCGTTAATTAATTTACAAAGTATGCAGAAATAATTCTATTTTATAACACTTACATAGCAAGATAACTTAGATTCGTAATCCTAGACTAACTAGTTAGGCACTACGGAATACTAAGGACAATTATTAGTAATTAAGATAAGCTGTTTACATCTAACTACTAGACGACATTAATAGTAATTATTAGAATAAAACAAAAACTATTAACGGCCTATTATCCACAGATAGATAGGTAAACTAAACGAATAAACAGAACTATAAAAACCTATCTAAAGATATACAGCAATAAACTGTAAAATAATTAGGTATTACTACTACTAATAGCTTAGTTAGCATATAATAATAAGAAATTAGAAGCAACAGGACGAACGCCGTTCTACGCGAACTACAAAAGACATCCACATCTCTTTAAAAGAACTCTACTAATAAAAGTATAAACTAAAACAGCGGTTAACGACGCTAAAGACATATACGAAGCACATAAAGAAATAAAGAAAAATATACAAGAGGCATAATAAAAAAGCATTTAATATAATAACTAAAAACGAAAAACGGCACCTTAGCTAAAGAAGGGGGATAGAGTATATCTGCTTATAAAAAATCTTCGCATAACACGACTAAGCAAGGGACTGGATTACGTAAAAGTTGGACTGTTTTTAGTTTTTAAATAAATTAGTCTAGTAAATTACAAACTCTAACTCCTAAGCGATGCGAAGGTTTACCTAGTATTCCACATATCCGCCCTAGAGCTGGCAGACCCTAGGACACTATTACAAACAACGTTCTACTATTAGAAAGACGAAGACAACGAGTATAAAGTTAAAGCACTACGCGGGTACCGCGAAGTAGACTAATAGGACTTCTAAGATAGTGACTTCTACTAGGAATGGCTAGTAAAGTAGAAGGGATATCCTAAGTTAGAAAATATATAGGAACCTAAAGCTAACCTGCAGAACTGTTAGCAGCTACTTAAGAAAGTAAGACTAAGGTTTAATGCTTATTATTACACGGGACGAATATAACTACGAAAACTACTCTTAACTAGAGAGCAGCACCGTCCTCCGCAGTAATAAAAAAACCTAAACTACTAAGAATAGACTCTAAGGGAACTAAGGATAAGAAATTGTTAAGAAGCTAATTTAACAAAGGATTAGGAAGAAGACTGTTAACCTGTAATTAGCCTAGGTTAGTAGGGACTACACCCGCGGAAAACAAGGATAGCGCACTTAACTTGTTTAATTAATTCTAGACCTGTAGTAAGGCAAGGTCGCGACGCGCTATATCTTGCTTATAACTCTTTAACTCTGCTAACTCGCGCCGCGCGCGAGCAACCACCTAAGCAATCTGCGCAGCAGACTCCTCTGTACGCAGAAGCGCTAACTCCTTCTTACGCTTCTCTTGCTTCACCTTTTCCCACTCCTCCTTAGGAATAAACAGACTACACTTAGCCTTTACCGCAATACATCTAGCATAACAACTAGACGCTGTATCTATAAAACATCGCAGACCCTTCTCTTTGTAACAACTACACTAAAACGACATCTCTTACGCAGCCGCACGAACACGCGCTGCCTAGGATTAACGCTCTAAGGTAGAAGTCTCCTTATAAGGCGCACGCGCTCTGTTAGTTCGTTGTTCCTTAGGCATAGTTAGTAAAGGTCTAGGGAACACGAATACAGCGCGGGGCATTACGGACTTTATACTAATAATTGATACGGCACGGGAGAATAGGCAGGGGTATTAGGACGATTACCTAGGAAGAGGAGAGGTAATGTTAAGATTTAAGAATGTAGAACAAAGGACGGAAAGGATAGGACGACAGTAATGATGCGGGGCAACGCCGTAACACTGTAACTAAGATTAGGTAACAATACTATCCCGCCAAGCCACGACATCCCGCCAAGCGAGGGATGGTTAACCATCCTTGGATGGCTGAACCATCCCGTACTTTTGAGATGACGGTACTCTGAAGGGATGGCATCGCTGTATATAGGAACAACAGGAGCCCCTATGATTCCTAGTGTTTAACTTAGTTAATAATCTATCGTTTAGATTCTATTAAGCATTATTAATTTGACAGTTTCATAACTTTAATACTAACTACCTGTTATTCACTCACGTGATTAACAACCTCCTCCCTGTCGTCGCTCCTGCCCGAGAACTAACTTACTCTTATAGGACTAGCTACCCCGTAGGAACGTAACAGACCTAAAGAACGTATTACTATAGAAGGGCGCATCTATATAACTAAGGTTAGTCTAAGCCGTCCTTATAAGTATAGCTCTAAGGACTATACTAGTACTAGAAGGGTATTAGCTCTTTGCTAACGCATATATATAGACTCTCTAGGATAAAGCTATATAAATAGACCTATAGTATATAATCTAGCTACTAGTAGTATAAAGAGGGGATTATAAATTCCCCCCTATAGTAGAGACACTATAGTAGATTAGAAACTATTTAATTAGCGTATATAGCACCTTACTATAGTAAGGCCTTATATAGCTGCCCTTATAGAAGCTGCTTACTACTACTATAATCTAGAGAGTATATAAGTTAGGCCTAGCAGGGTATTCTAGAAAAAATACTACGTTTTAGCTAATCTACTAGGGCTACTATTTGTTAAGATCTAAGAATATAGAATAAAGGTTAAAAAGGATAGGATAACAGCGATGGTGCGGGGCGGCACTGTATTATTATAACTAAGATTATATAATAATACTATCCCGCTAAGTAATAATATCCCGCTAAGCGAGGGATAGTTAACTATTTCTAAATAGCTAAACCCTTTCGCACTTCCTAGATAGCAGCGCATTAAAGGGATAGCATTATTATATATAGGAACCTAGGAACCCCTATAGTTCCTAGTGTTTAACTTATTTAACAATCTATTATTTAGATTCTAGTAAGCATTATTAATTTAATAGTTTTATAACCTTAATACTAATACCCTATTACTTACTTACGTAATTAATACCCCCTTCCTTATTATTACTTCTACCTAAGAACTAACTTACCCTTATAGGACTAGCTACCCCGTAGGAACGTAACAGAGACCTGCTAGGCATGCTTTAGCTATACCTTAGCATGTAACCATCTCTATATAGCTTTGCTTCTACGTATTCTTACTCCTTAAGGATTCGTCTGTCTATTAAATCTATACATTACTTTACTGCTCGTTCCCCTATTGCTATATGCCCTTATAATATGCTATAACTATAGTATTACGCCTATATTAGTATTACTATCCTGCACGTGTCCTCGCTAAGCGAGGCCTTACACGTACCTTTATATTAGTATATATATTATTCTATACTACGTCTACTATTAGAAACTAATACTGCATGCTATATCTTTTAGATATATAGCCTTATAGTATAGAGCTAGCTCTATTACATACAGCCTATAATAGACGATTTATTCTAAACATTTATAACTTACTTCTAAGAGTAGAGATTTCTTCTATTAATGCTTTATTCTAGCTTCTATAGGCGCTGCTACGACCCTAAAGCTTATATGTTTAACTTCTAAGTTAGTTAATTATTGCTTAAAACAATTTATTTAGCGCTCGCATAGTTTTATTCTAGGCCTACAGTATTTTATTTTGCTTCTCTAATGCAATCTAGTTTATTCTAATTCTTATATCTTCTTCTGCTGTTCTATAATAGTATCTCGCAAGCCTGTTATAAGCTATGTCACCTCTACCTATCGCGTTTGTGGAGGGTTAGGGGATCGTCTCTGTCTCGCTCTTAGCCTGGAAATGCGGTTGGTCTTGTGCGCGATCGTGTTTGGTGGTTCTGTTCGATTTGCCTTGGAGGCTGCCTGTGGCCCATGATTAGTGGGTTCAGTCGTCGCTCCTCGCCATGTCATTCTATTAAAGAAGGTAACCGGTCTGGGTTGGACTTCGTCGATGGTTGGTGGGAGGGCGCTGCTGTGCGATTCGTCGGCCATCCCGTTGGGACGCGTCGCGTCTCGCCTGCTGGCGTCTCTCCGCCCTCTGTAATTGGACTCGGGTAATGGCTATGTGTACGTAAGCTGTCTTCTCGTCCGCGCTAGAGATTGCAGTGAAATCCCTCAGATTCCCAAATACATTAATAATACTTATTATAAGCAGCCTCATCCACAGATGAGCCTTAATTAGTCATAATCATTGGCCCCCCTCTTTCGGCGATAAGTGGGAGGTTTTGTCTGGCTGCCAAATCTCATCATTTGCTTTGCGCTTGCTTGGAACGAGGCTTGGGATAGTTCAGGCAGTATTTTTAGTCATGGATTCCCGGCGAGGTTGCTTATGTGTTCTAGATTCGGGCTGCTGTAAAAGAGCGAGAGTAGTCTACGACGATATTATTAGAAGCGATGCGCAATAATGGAGGTGAGAGTAAGTTGATAGAGCGATCCATGGATTCCTCCTCTATGTTTGACGCTAGCAGGAATAGGGGAAGCGCCTCTCTAATTGGTTAAAACTCATCCTTTCCTGGAGGAACAACCGACTATGATACGAAGGAGCTTGTTTTTAGCAAGTCAACAGCTTCGGTGGTCTGTGCACTAACATGGTTGACGCACCAAATACGAGCTCCTTCGTATCAGGCATTTATTTTGTCAACAAGTGGACGATGGCGCTGCTCAGCTACACAAGTTCATCCAATGATATGGGACATACTAATGACGTAAGCGTATGTGATTGGCTGGCTTGGATAAGTCGGCCTCTAGCATGGGTACCCTTGTTGACAACTATCTGCCTGAAACCACAGTACACTTGGCGGGCGCTTCCCGTCTCAAACATGGCCCCCTGCGTTGCGGCGCAGTAGTCCTTCAATCTCGCCAAGATACTCATCTGATTTGACCGGTCGGCAATCAAAAGGCGGCAAATCCATCATCACATATCTAAAGAAACATTGTCTAGTCCTAACAGCTGCACCTTCATTTTGCGAAAATGGCGTTTCAATTGCCAGCTACATATGCACCCCCACCTAGAACGAGCAGTAACCCGACATTTGTCGTAGATCTTCCGTCTAGAGAGACTGCATCCGCTTCTAAACCGTCCAAAGCGGCAACTATCCGATATACATCCAACGGCCACCCGGTTAAAATCAAATTACCACTTTCACCGAGCCCATCTACCACTCAATGGTCATTGGATACGCCTGAACAGGACGAAGACGATGACGATGATCTGAGTTTCGTCGGAAGTGAGAGTGAACATTCAAGCGATGACGAGGAATGCGAGGAATTGAGCGATGAGGATCGCGAAGAACTAAGTGATGATGGAGATAGAATTAGAGACGATAATGGCGAGGAGCTTAGCGATGAAGGTGGGGAAGAATCCAGTAATGATGATGGAGAAGAATTTGATGACGAGATCCCTGAGGAAGAAGTGGCCTCTCTTCTTCTCGAAGCGAAGGATTTATCTGCGCCCATCCCAATCCCACATATCGCAGCCACCGCTCTTCCAGGAACAGTTGCAGCTGGACGGGACGACAAAGACGGCAAGGAATCAACCCAGGCAAATGCTACCGAGGAAGGTGAAACGGCGGGCAAGATAGACGATCCACCAGCGGTTTCGGTACTTACGGCGAGTAAAAAACCGCCACCGTTCATATTCAGAGACGCATCACCCATAGCCACCACGTCTGCTTCTCTGCCTATACCTGGTAGAGGATCGACTCTGAACTTCACTACGGCTTGGAATAACAATCTCGAACTTAATCTCCCCGAATCCCGTCCGATGAGCCTTTCCAATGATTTATTATTCAATGAGGTGTTTAAAATTCAAGAGATAGACGGCAAATCTCATCCCTGCCGAGGCCTTGACGCACAAGGCGCTCAGTGTATGTCCAGCGTCCCAAGATGCCACAGCCTCAGCATCAAACTCGTAGAAGACTCTCTCGAAATTGTAGATGCAATGAAAGACAAGGAAATCGAATCTCTCGCGATGTACAACATGTGCGACGCGCACACCAAGCAGTCAGGGAAGCTTGCAAAAGAATGGATCCGGCTTGCTAAGCTAACTGAGGCTGCACGAAAGTACTGGCAAAACCAGCAGAGGTCTCTCTCAGTGGAGTCTGAAGCCTTGCGGAAAACGTATGCTGAATTTGCGGCTGCTGAGGTTCGACGAATACTCGCACAAGATGAGATTGCGGTTCGGGCGGAGAAAGAGAAGACCGAGCTCTACAATGAGTCGCAGATGACAATAAATCGGTTGCGGACGAAGATCGACAACATCGAGAGAGAGGTCTTTTCAGCCGAAGTACTCAATGAGCCATCTAAGAAAAGCCTTACAGAGTATCTCGACGAGATCTCCGCTCTGGAAAAGCAGATCAATAATCTCACGACCGAGAACTCTTCACTCAAAGAAGCTCGAGAATTAAGTGAAGGTGCACTCGCGAAAGAGAGGAAACGCGACCAGCGTGATCTTTTGAATGCGAAAGACCTCTACAAAGTGTCTCAAAAGACCGTTGAAGCGCTTCGCAAGGAGATTTCCGCTTTGACTTCCAAGGTTGGCGAACTGACGACCGAGAGCTCTTCCCTCAAAGAGGGCCAAGAAGCAACTGAAGACACTCTTGCTAAAGAGAGGAAACGCGGCCAGAAGGACCTTCAAGATGCGAAAGGCCTCTATGAGGGCTCTCAAAAAACTGTTGAAGCGCTTCGCAAGGAGGTTGACGCTTTAAACTTGTGTATCGGCGAGCTGAGGACTAAAGAATCTTCGCTTAAGAATTCGCTAGAATCAATGCAAGATGCGCTAACCAAAGAGAAGATGCGCAGCCGAGAGCTTGAGATCAGGCTTGAAGAGAGGGTAGCGCTGGGGATCAAGACACAAGACTCGCCTGAGACGAAGCTCGAGAAGTACCTACGCGAGGAGCTAGACAAATCTCAGCGTCATGTTCTGCAGCAGCAGAAGGACTTCGAAATGTTGCGGGACGACCATGTGCGACTTCAAATTACACATGCGACTCTCGAGAGCCAGGTCAAACAGATTGAAGCTGTCAAGGAGGAGCTCAGCCGTGCCTCTAAAAGAGAATTTCAAGAGCTTGCCGAAAGGAATTTAGATCTTTCAAACCAGTTGCTGCACACAAGGGCCCAGTTTGAGCAGCTGAAGGCCGCTTTGGCGGCTATGGAAAAGGAAAATGAAGGAGAGGCGTCAAAGTCAAAGTTCAGTCTGAGAGACATCTACAGAAGGCCAAAGCACGAGCCTTCTAGGCTGCTGACACAGCCCGCGGATCAGTGATCCCTTTGTAAGAGACATGCCTCTCTTTGGACATTATTTGTTGTAACGCCAATTCTTTGGCCAGAAGGCAGAGGTTAGTTCTCGTGGACATCTTTCGTAATCATTGTTTGTTACTTGTAAAATATGCCGCAAATATATAATAAGGGTATTCGCAATTTCCAAGATTTTTCTCTCGGCTCTACATCTGTTCTCCTACCGTGGCTCCCACTCGGTCGGAGACTGTCCCAGCTCGGTCCCCCGAAGATCTCCTCGGGATCAATTTTGACCAGGAGTATGAACAGTACAGCTGTAGAGGACCGACGAGGAAAATAACATCGTGTCCCAAACGTATTCCGGCAAAACATATATCCATCCAAAGACTCCCACAGAAGATCGCGCGCACAGATATGGCTAAAACTAACGACAATGATATCGAACGTCTGGCTGAAGCTTATCTTTGCGACAAGAATCATCACCATATCCAGAAAGATTTGGTGACGCAAGGTTGGATACGACTCTTGAAAGAAGTTGCACTGATCCGAAACTATGCAGTGAAGGCAGCTAAACAAGACTATTGCAGCTACTATACCGAACGATGAGAGAGGCAAGAAAATGAAGAGCCGGAGGGCAGAGGTTGGGTAGGTCGAGAATGAGGACGACGAAGATGGAGATATAGATGCAAATGAATACGTGGAGCAATACCCATCGTCAAGCCGGCGCACAAACTTTCGTCACTCAAAGAGAGTATGTGGCGGTAGTGGTGGAAGCTATGAGGAACTGTATTGATTTCTAGAGAGCTGGTCCGAGAGGTGGTTTTTGTACCAGCTTGCATATACTATCTTGCAGCTTGCGTAGACCAGCTTGCGTAAACCAAGCTTGCGTATGCCTCAGAATGTCCGAAGCTTCCGGATACGTTACGCAACTGGAAGCGTTGGGGTCTTGCTCAAATAACTACAACCGTCACAAAAGTCCCTTAAGCTCATCGCTGGCCGTGTTGCCTCCATTATGAGTGGTAGTACTAGGGGGGGGAGGGAGTATAGTTGTAGGCGGTGCCACCGCATCCCTCTAGTACAGAAACCTAGAACCATGCCCCCGTCCGCAGCCTCATAGCGTATACGCTAGCCCAAACTAGGAACTCCAAAGCGCACGTCCGTTCGCGCCCCTGCGCGCTTAGCTAGAGAGGTTTTGCGGCAAATCTGCCTCTAGAAACGGCGTTACGAACCGCTAGAATCGGCTGTCTAAAAGCTATTAGATTATTTAAGGTAGTATTATACTAGCAACATTAGCTCTCTTAAGCGTATTATAAGAGGCCTAGGTAGTATAGGTAATTCTAACTTACTATTATAGTATCCTTTCTAGATCTTCTAACACTGCTAAGTTCTATTTATACTATTAATAGTATGTCTAGAACTATAATCTAAACTTTACTCTAACTAGTAGCTAGTTTACACACTAAAGTATAGACTACCTCTCTAAGTATTTCTACTTCGTATCTATTATTACAATCCTAGGGGGTAGCTAGTCTACTAGAAGTAGGATTAGTTCTTAGATAGAAGTAATAAAGAGGAGTAAGGGTTAACATCTACTAATTGTTCGTAAACGGAAATTAGACTACAAAGCGAGTTAATTATAAAAGATATATTCTAAAATTTAGTAGAGAAAGAGTAAGGCATTAGCAGAAGCTATTAAATTCCTTAAGCTATCTATAGAAGCTATTCTCTAACTTAGGAGAGTAGCCTAAACTACCTAAAGTATCTACTATTACTACTAAGGCACCTAAATATTATACCCTTAGGTTTACCTAATAGCTAGTTTGTCTTCTTCTTCTTAGGCGGCTCTACCTTAAGTAAACCTAAGATAGAATTAGTAAACATAACTTTATTATCTATAAAGTTCTAAGCATATATAGTAACTAGCTTAATCTAATACTTACAAATAGTAGCTATATTAAAGATAGCATAGAGATCCTTCTATATAATTATAGACCTCTTACTATAGTACGCTACTATATTTATTACTAATATAATGTTAGCCTAATACTCTAGCTAATACTAATATAATATATACCTAATATAACGGCTACTAGGTACTGCTTAGCTACCTTCTATAAAGAGTCTAGAGTAACTAGTAAAAAGTAGATATCTAGCTTATAATTTATAGTAATCTTATAAAATAGTCTCTAGAATTTTATAAAGGGAAGAATAAAGCTATAGTACTTTTTATAGTAGAGAATCTTATTTATTATAAAGTCTAAGAAATATATTAGCCTAATACCTAGCCTAATACTATAGTAGAACTTACAGCCGCAATAATAAGAAGGCTTATAGAATAAGACACCCTTATATATAGGCGCTCTCTTCTTATTTAAGCGGCTATATAGATACTAATAGTAATTCTTTTTCTTCTCCTCTCTCTACTTCTTAGATATAGACGCCTATAGGTTCCTACGCTTAGTAACATATGTATAGAGGGCCTTAGTAGTAATAGCGCGGCTGTAGGTACTTGTCAGAACGTTAGTGCACCAGTCGCGTTCAATTGCCGATAAGATGGGATTACAGATCAATAGCTGCCCAGCGAGGTCAGCGGTTCTCCGCCGCTGGCCGCTAGGCAGCGCCGACGCTTAGTAATTAAGGGGCATATATATATGCCCCGTCTATAGCTATAGCTATAAGAATTAGAATTTAATTATTACCTATACGAGCTTATCTGCTAGATATTAATTAGTACATATAAGCCTAGGGCGATAGCTAGCTATATAGATCCTATTGCTTAGCAGCTCTAATAGCTGCAGTCTATTAAGCCTACTAACTCTCCCTAACTACCTAAACTAGTTCTACTAATACTAATTAGTAGTTAACTTTAGTTACCCGCTGTCCCCTTAATTAGAGTGTACACCTACAGATTAGAACTAGTTAATAGGCTTAATTAAACCTGCTATTATCTCGCGACCCGCATACGTTACTATAGAGGCTACCTATTAATTAGCTCTACTAAAAAAGCTTATAAGAGTAGAGTAAAGCCCTAGCTAGGATAGCGAAGACCTACACCTCTAAACCCTCTGTTATCTTATTAAGCCTTACACTTAGAAATTATACAAAGATTAGTAGTACTACCTTATACTCTACTTCTATTAGTAGCTGCAACCTACTAACACTATTAACTCTTATTAATACTAATTAATTTAATCTAATAATATAGGGTACTACTATAGCCCTCTATTTATTCCTTAATAAGCTAAACTTATTACTCCTTATTAAACTAAACCCTAATTTAAACCCTGTTAAATTAATCCCTATAGCTAGTAATAGCTACACGCTCTCCTCTCTTCTACTGCTACCTATTAAGGCATAGGTAGAGAAGAGACCTAATCTAATAACTGCTATAAGGAAGGACGTACAGCTATACCTCTAATAAAGAATAGATATATACGTGTTCTATTAAGATATATAGAAGCTTAAGGTAATAAATATTATTAAGTAATTTACTAATAACTTTAGACACTAGACTATAGAAGACTTTAGAAAAGCTAAAAAGGAAACCCTTACTAAGCTATAAGGGGCGCTCCGCCAAATAGGCATCTATATTAAATAAGAGAAGAGATTCCCTATAGTAAAGGCCTTATATAAGGCCGCACAGGGCAGAGCTGGCCTATAGCTAGAAGACGACTTAGGTCGCCCTCTATCCTAATAGACTAGCTAGTATACTTAAGAGCCTAATTAACCTCTCCCTTACTAGCTAACTTAACTAGCAGAGGACTCTCTTCTATAGAGGGCTCCCCTAAGGGCTACATTAACGCTGTTAGATAATATAAGCTAATAAACCTTACGCGCACCTTTATAGGAACCCCTAGCTACTAGCAGATAGTTTCTTACTCCTAAATTTCTAGTTATTATTTAACTATTCTCTAACTCTAAACGCTATAACTAATATTATACACTGTAACTAGATACTACTATTATACGTATAACTTAGGTGTTAACGCAGAACCTAATATAGGAAGCAGGTAGGGTGCTAGGAGCTAAATAGGCTAACTACGCTAAATAGGTAGCAGCTATTATAAAGCTATATATAGAGGCATCTAATAAGTACTCTAGTAACGCGCGTAATAGCTTTAACTATAAGTTTCGCACCTTTATTTACTACGCTAGAATTAGTAGCCTACTTAAAAACAGCCTTACTATTACCTTTCCTGTTATACTAATAGGAGCTGCATTAACGTTCTATAACTAGTCTATATAGAGCAATAACACCCTTAGCAACATTATTAAAAAGTTTAAATCTAGATTTAAAACAGAGGAGCAGGTACGCCTTATTAATTTAGAATAGCATACCCTATTAATGCATTAAATAATCGCGAAGAACCTAGGTAAATTAATAATTAACTGCGTTAATATCCTTATAGATAAATTATTAACTCTCTAGAACTACTTACCTAAGGAGTTCTAGCAGCTATACTCTCTAAGGGATTAGATACTCTAGGCCTATAGTAGTATGCCTATATTTAAAATAGCTATAGTAAAACTAGCAGAAACGCTGTTAGGCGTTATTAGCAACCTCTAAACTACTATACATATTAAGACGGCTACTAACCTAGTAGCAGCTAATAGTTCCTACTACCTAGAGAACTATAGTAATATAGATACGTACTATACTAATTACTACTACTATAGCTAACCTACAGGCATTTAGTATTAAGGACACAGTAACTAGTTAAGGCGCAGCTACCTAAACTAGCTACTGCCCTAGCGCTCCTAGAATTAATACTAGATATACAGCAAATAGGACTACTACTTATATAATTATACGGAATTTAAATAAATAAAGGTATAGAGGACCTATAAGTAACGTTATAATTAACTAGGTAAGAGATACTAATAACTAGGTAAGAAATACAGGTAGGCTGCTTACTTTATAGCAGAAATCTATAAAGACATTCCTACTAACGATATTCTTACAGATAATAAATATAACTTACCTACTAGATACGTTATAAATACTAATACTAGTGTAGATATTAATACCCTAGATAATGCCCTGCTAAAGATAACGAGTTATAACGTGTTTATTACCTTAACCCCCCTAGATAATACAGCGGCCAGCTATCTTATTATAACACTCTTAAACTGCGCGACGGCTTATAGACTTACCTATTAGAGCGACTAATTACACCCTACTATATATAGTCTTAAAGCTACTAAGCCTAGCTAATATAGGCAGGGCAGCAGCTTTATAGGCATATTAATTAATACTAGGGCTGCTTAGTACAGCACAGCTAGCATCTATTAGCTAGAGGCCTATTACCGTAAATTTAACTAGCCTATTAATTAGACGCTTAATTAATCTTAGGTAAGTGCTATTAGGGTATATTTTAGAATTAATAGCAGCACCTTAATTAGATTAGCAAGCGTATAGACCCCTATTAGCTACGTTAAAT
>MU005584.1:437365-453554 GCA_010405425.1 Lentithecium fluviatile CBS 122367
ATATTATAAATAGTAATTAAGGCTGTTAATAATACTGCTAGCCCTAACGGCCTTATGCCTACTCTACTCGTATTTAGTGCCTACTCTTAACTTACCTAGAATTCCCCCTTACCTATAATACTTAAGCGCGCTAAATTAATTAGGAAAGCTATAGCTAAAGTAGCTAAATTAAAGGCCTAGAGATAGGTGCAAGACGCCCTAGCCTAGCGCAATGGACCCTAGACAGATGCGGTATATAGCGTACTAATAGGTAATAAGGTACTTATCTAGCGTACGTATAAGCAAGAGTAGTAAGGACCCTTTTAATTACTTACTATTACTAATAAGAACTGTATAATTAAGATACCTAGTAGACCTATAACCTTCTAGTTAATATTAGTAAAACTGTATTATAAGAACGAGGATAATTATAGTAAATTATTATATACTCTAACTCCTTAGCTAACTCCTGCACTAGCTCTATTAAACTAACTACGTTAATTAATAAAGGTCCTAATACCTATAAGAAAGACTAGAGGAGTTACTAGCTACTTAACACAGCTAGTATTAGCAGAAGAGGTTACCTAGAGCTTATTTAGAGATGCTTAGGATAAGGAAATTGCTAGCCTTATTAAAGGCGGCGTGTTTAACGTTGTTAACTAGGCCCTGCTAGGTATAAAGATATTTAAGTCTTAATTTATTAATAAGTAAAAAGTATAGGGTACTAAGAATACCTACGCGAAATTAAGATAGGTAGTACAGGCGTATAATAATCTTAATAAGAAGTTAATACTAACTTAGGTACTAATAGTGCAGCGGGTTAGTTGTTAACTACTACTCTATATTATAGCTATCCTCTAGCTAATAATATCCTTTTATAATATCTCTTAGGCATACACGCAGTTACTTACTAAGGTTGCTAGGGATATATATATATATTCTCCGCCAGAGCTTCGACTGCCAGCTAGGCAGCTACTTAAGGTCGTCTAGCCACTATACAGACTGCTAGAGGCAGGCACCCATTGGGTGAACACCTACCTGGCCTACTATCGCGACTAGTTAAGAATGCGCCACTTAACGTTTAACTTATGCCTACTAGGCTAAACTACGAAGGGCATTAGGTATATTACTATCTAGGTAGACGATATATTAATTACAGCTAATAATATCTTCCTAGCTAATAAGAAAGCTAAGTTAAAGAAGGCTAGATTCCCTGCTAAACCTCTTAAGCGCCTCGCTACTAGTACGCTAATATAATTTAATAGGATTAATATTAGCACTCTTACTAGTAAATTAGCTACCTATACTATTACCTAACGGCTACAGATAGCACGCCTACAGCTTATCTAGCTAGAAAAAGAGATTTTACTAACTAAATTACTACTCCCTAATAAGCTGTTAAAGTAATACGTGGCCTAGTAGGCTAGAGGGGCATACATCGCTGCATTATACTAGCCTAAGCGGGCATTTAACTTTGCTTATATAGCTTAATACCTAGACCTAATAAATACACAGCTTAAGAAGCTAAATACCGCGTTAGACTAGCAAATTAATAATAATATAAGAGGCTTAAGGTATATTAAGCTTAATGTAAGGTCTCTGCGCCTAATTATATTTACTAATTTCTTATTTACTAATAATAAGGACCTTAGTAGTTAGATTAGATATATAGTAGTAATAGCGGATAATGCAGGTAGGCTTAATCTAATTAATTAGAAATTAATTAAGAGTAGAAGGGTAACCTAAAGTGTACTAGCAGCTAAGCTGTACGCTATAACTCTAGGATTTAATATTAGTATATTAATTAAATCTACTCTTAATAATCTCCTGCCCTCTACCTAAGCTAAGCTAATTCCTCTTATTCTAGCTACTAATTTATAGTCCTTATATAACTGCTTAATAAAGCTAGAGACTATAAAGGAGAAGCGTCTTATAGTTAATATTATAAGCCTATAGGAGGGCTATTAACGTAGGGTTATTATAAAGATATAGTAAATTAATAGTAATAATAACCCTGCTAACGCTATAACGAAGGCTACACTAAATAGTACTCTAAAAAACCTTATTAATAGTAATTAACTAAGCATTAACCTAATTAGATAGGTTACATATAAAGGAAAGGATAAAGAATTTAGCGTCTTACGCGCCTAAGGCTATACAGCCATTTTCTTTAGTTTTTACTAAGTGTTAGAACGTTAGTGCACTAGTCGCGTTTAATTGCTAATAAGATGAGATTATAGATTAATAGCTGCCTAGCAAGGTTGGCAGTTCTCCGCCGCCGGCCGCCAGGCAGCGCCAACGCTTAGTAATTAAGGGGCATATATATATACCCTGTCTATAGCTATAGCTATAAGAATTAGAATTTAATTATTACCTACACGAGCTTGTCTGCTAGATATTAATTAGTACACACGAGCCTAGGGCGATAGCCAGCTATACGGATCCTGTCGCTTAGCAGCTCTAATAGCTGCGGTCTATTAAGCCTGCCAACTCTCCCTAACTACCTGAACCGGTTCTACCGACAGTACTATTACTAATCTTCTTACTAGTTAGGATACTACATACTAAATAAAAGTTAGTATATACCTAATACTAAGGCTAATACTATACCTTTTCCGCCCTTATTAGGGCGATTAGTAGGCTTTAGCTTTAGTTAGCCTAGAGCGCGGGTTCTAATTATAGTTATAAGACAGATAAATTAGAGGTAGTAAGTATAGTGCTAATACTAAAATTATTAAATATATAGAGGAAAACTATAAAATATAAACTAATAAAAATACTTAATTATCTAGAACCTATAATATAATAGCCCTACTTACTACTAGGTAGTAATAATTAGAAGTAAAGGTAGACTAAAGTTTAATTAGAGGACTAACTAAAAAAATAGTACACCGTATTAGATAAAGAAAAATAAGGGTATTAGGCTAAGTATTAGACCTAG
The DNA here is from genome assembly GCA_010405425.1 of Lentithecium fluviatile CBS 122367. NCBI lineage: Eukaryota > Fungi > Ascomycota > Dothideomycetes > Pleosporales > Lentitheciaceae > Lentithecium > Lentithecium fluviatile. The sequence goes on from MU005584.1 coordinate 440,286, forward strand.
GGTTTATTTTTAAAATAAGTTATAATTATTTAAAAAATTTAAATGTAATACTATAACTTGCAGAGTAACTGCAGGAAAAAACCCTATTACTACTTAAAGTAAACTTAAATAGCTGTTTACTTACCGCATTACTAATATATTTATATTTATATTAAATAGCTACTACTATACCTACATCTATTACACTTACCTTTACTGCCGCCTTAAACTCTAGAGATAAGAGTAAAAAAAAAACTTCTAGTAACGTAACTAAACTTATAGAATACGTAGTATTAGACTTAGTATTAGCTATAGCCTTAATTTTAAAATTAAGGTATATAAAATAAATTGCACCTGTAAGTTATAACCTTAGGCCTTAATATTAGCTTAATTATATATTATTAGGCTTTACCTAAGCGATTTTATTCTTAGCTTTACTACCTCTCTTACTTAGGGTCTCGTAGGTAATAGCGCAGGCAAGTTAATATATAGAAGATAAGAAATATTAATAATAGTAATCCTGCACCTATAACTGTATACTACTACCCTATAAGTACCTAAACTACTATACCGCTACTATAAGCACCTTTATAATATTATTATACCCGCTAGAGCTATCTAATATATAGCCTAATACCTACTAACCGCATTACCGCCTAATACCTTACTAAAAACTATACTATAGCTAGTTATAAAAAGAGAAAGCTAGAGACTAAGTATTTACTAAATAAAAGTACTTAAAAGAATAATACTACTAGGGCGAACGTAATAGGTAATAACTTTCTAGCTATTAAGAACTATATTACTACTAATACTATATACTCTAAATACTAGAAAAAGTTCTAAGGCTATACGTAGTATATTATTAATAGCGCCTAGGATAGTATTAAGTAGAAGTTTCTAGAGGAATAGCTATATAAGTAGGCGAAGAACATCGTAGTAGCTAAGAGGTATATAGGTATTAGCTATAGTATTAGCTATACTAATAATAAACAGACTAGAGAGTAGAAACTATTTTATATAATAAGTAGTAGCGCGCTAAAATAAACTAATGCCTTCTACGCTAGAGATAAAGTTCTTTAAGACTTAGTAGGTTATTTTCTAGTTAGCTAATAATCTTATACCGCCGCAGTATATTATTAATAGTAGAAAGAAGATTTACCTATATAATATAGATAGTTTACTTAAGGAGAAGATAGTAATTAAGGCGACTAAGAGGCTAAAGGAAGCAGAATAGTATAATATTAAGAAGAATCTGCCTAATATTCTAAAGTAACCTAGTAAGAAGAAGATCTAGGCTAGACTATCTTAGCTTAAGCACTTTATAAATATTTAATAATAGCGTATAGTATAGAAGTTTTAGAAGGATGCAACCCTAGCTATATACAGCATCCTTACTATACTATAGCGCTAAGGAATAAGGGCTCTTCTTTTATATATAAGCTCTAGAATCTTAAAGGTACGTAATAATCTACTATAGACTAATACTAGCGCTAATACTATTAGGCCTATATAAATTTAATTTAACCTAGAGCTAGCGCACTTATAAACACTAGTAGTAGCTACTTTATATAACTAAGATAAGTAAGTATAGTATTAGCCCTAGTATTAGTTTATATAATCTAATAATAATGCAGGTTTAAGAGATTAAAACCTTATATATAAATTACATTAGCAACTGCTGCATAAATATAGATTTTATATCTAAACTACCTCTTCTAAAACTCTATACTATCTTTAGTAGAGCCTAATTAACTCTTATATCTATAATATTTATATACTAGGGCTATAGCGAGTACTAGGATAGTAAAATTCGCCTAGCTACTTAGGAGAAGGTGCTATTAATACTAGGACTAATTTATAACACGTTTATAAATACCTTCTATAAACTTAGGCTTAAGATATATAACCTTATATATACTAAGAAGATTCTAGATAGTATTTATAATAATAAAATGCTACCTAAGAATATATCGCCGTAGTATAAGCTACTAGACTTAGCAGATATAAGTAATAAAGTAGGTAATAATAAAGACAGAATAAAGATTAATAGTAAAGAGATAGATAGTAACTATAAAGCTATTACTAAGTCTAATACTAGTAAAAATAAGGGTAGTATAATAAATATAGATAAGATAAGTAGAGAGGATAATAAAGATATTTAGATAAATAAGAATAATAAGAATAAGAAATGTAGTTAAGATAAGAAGAGTAAATAGAAGAAGAATAATTAGAAGGATAAGAGTCTAATAAACCTAGATAAAGGAATAGGTGTGTAGTTTAGCGTTAGATAGAGGAAGCAGGGCTAATACCTAGCGTAATACTAGGTATTAGGCATTCTTATATAGGTATAGCAGGTAGGGCAGCACGGCAGACGCTAGGTATTAGTTAGAGTATTAGGCCTAATATAGGATTATAGTAGCTAGCTAAAATATAGTATCTACTATAGAAACCTACTATTTAAGACGCCGTACTAAATCTACCTCTCTTTTTATAGATATTATACTCTTCTTCTATTTAAGGCGCTAAAAGGTAAAAGAGTCCCTAAATATAATACGTTCTAGAGTCTTTACGCGAGAGAGAGCTATATATATAAGACTAAAAACATAGTCGCGCTTACTACTTATATAGATAACCGCCTTCTCTAGACTTAGTCCCTAGGACTTATATACTATAATAGCCTAGGCTAATATAAGAGGAAATTAAACCCTTATATATATAGCCTAATTTAGTATAAACTTTTAGAAAATAGTAAAGATAGGTATAGTAACTTTACTATTCTCTAGTAAGTATAGCCTAGGCCTATTATACGCATTAAATGCTATAAGAATAGCTATAGAGTTAGTACTTCTATATTCCTCTATTAATAGTAGCTAAAGGATGCTAACTACTATTTCTATAGTACTATTAACTAACTCTCTCTCTATCTAGACGTTATCTAGCAACATAATATAACTACTAATAGATAGAGAGAGCTTACTATATAAGTTTCCTCTATCTTTAGATAGAACGTTTAATGCCTTAGGATTATTATATATAGCTTTTATAAGAATAACTAGCTAGCTAGAATTACACATATAAGCGTAATTAATACTACTAGCCTCTCTCTACTTTGCGTAAAGATGTATAGTAGTACTAAAGAAATCTCTCTCTCTTTAGAATAGGGTAACGCGGCACTGCTTTATAAGCAAGTTCTAGTTACTAACCTTTAGACCTTTAATATAAATATAAGCTAAGGCGTTATAAAACTTAGTTTAAGTATCTCCTTACTAACATATAATAACGTTAAGAATAATAGTACGCGTAAACTTAAAGTATAGTTAGCGCCCCTGCGTATTAGTAAGAGTAGAAGTATAAGAATTATTAAATAAGGGCCGCCGCGTAACTAGTAGAAGTTAGTAAAAATTTCTAATTAAGATTATATTAACCCTAGTAAAGCTAAGATATTACTTATATAGCTAGATTTTACAGCATTATATATAAATCTAGGCTAGAATAGTAAGGCTAACTATAGACTTCTTATTAATAATAATGTACCGCACCTCCTAAAATACGGCCTATACCTGCTAAAGCGCGCTAGGTAATATAGAAGGAAGTATACCTCTATAAGGCTAGATAGGAATTTAAAATAGAGAGTTAACTATCTTACTAGAAATAAGAAAGGCGGCTATACTAGAAGGCGTATATTAAATAATAGGTAACCCCTACCTGCGGCATTTAGCCGCAGAAGATAACATAGACAAAATAACCTTAATTATATAGGTCTTACTAGTTTTACCTGCGCTATTAAGATTAATAAGTAGCTAAGGTAAAGACTATCCTTACTAGTATATAGTATTATAGTTAATAATATAGTTATAGAGCAGCTGCTGCTTTAGTTATAAGGTATTAGGTAAGGTATTAGTCTAGACTACCTAATCTATAGAATATAAGCGCTTTAACTCCTTCTAGTAATAGGCAGGATAAAGGCTATATATATCTTTATAAATAGAATTATCCTAATCTCTCTTTCTATTAATAGGGCGATTACTAAGATTATTATTATTAATTATAATTCACTATAACCTAGAGTGTTAGGCTGCTAGCTTATTAAATAAGAATTCGTCTAGCAAGTCTATATCTTCCTATTTAGGATTATCTTCTTCTACTAGAGGGGACAAAGAACTATAGCTATCTAGCTAATATATATATATAGCCTAGCACTTAATATAGGCCTCTGCGGAGGTCTTAAATACCTTTTCCTAAATAGTCTTAACGTCTTCTATAGCGTGGAAAGAATAGTAGAGCATAAGCTTAACGCAAGTAAAGTCCTATTTCTAAAGAATTAGAGAGTAGTAGGGATATAGCTTAAGCACTTACTACTTTACTTAAGGTTATTATTATAGAGTAGCGTAATTATAGTCTAATAAGAACTTAAGATAGGTAAGACTCTCTAGTAATAGTAGACGCTCTTTATATTTTATAAATAAAGAATAGCCTTACTAGAAAGGTAGGGCGTCTAGCTTATCTATATTAGTAATATTATTCTATTTAGGGTCTAGCTAATAAAATCTAAAAGTAGTAGGGTGCTCTACCTCTAGGCGGCAATTAATATTAAGAATAACCTAAGTATAATAAACTAATAGAAGGCCTAGTAGAAGATAGTAAACCTTCTAAGCGCTATAGTCTTACTAACCTACTAATTAATTTATTAGCTTAGCAGCTAGCAAGAACAGCGAATTCTTTTTATTTAAGAATAGAAGAATATAAGTAGCTATATCCTTACAGCTCTCTGTTTGCTTCTTACCCTTAGCTGCGTAGACACCTATATACTAAACTACTCTAGCTATACTAGTATAGGCCTAAATATTAGAATTTACCTGCTAACTAAGGGCTAGAGTCTAATTATACGCATTTAGAGAAGAGTAGTTTTAATAAGCCCTAAGCTATAGGTATAACTTACCTAGTAGCCTCTCCTAAAATAGACTATTATTTATTAACTATAGTGCGTTAAAGTAGTAGACCTTCTACCTAGTTATTTTATTCTTCTTCTTATAGTAGGCTATCTAATAGGTATAAAGGTAGTAGTGAGTAAGAATAGAACTAAGCTCTGCAAAGTTAAAGGTTATCTAATTAAATAGTAGAGAGAGTAGAGACCCCTCCTATAGAACCTCCTAGCGCTCTAGATTAGAATAAATAGCGCTAATATAATAACTCTAATACTAAGCTAGGCGGATTCTACTAAACTTAGAGCTATTATTACTAAGTTTTATATCTAGATTTAGTGCGTTACTATAGTAGTAGAGTCTATAGTTATAAGTACTACTTCTTCCCTACTACTTATATTAATTCTAGAAGTTAACTACGTTAAACTTTAGCACTATAATAAGCTTTTTAAATAGATTAAATTATTAGTAAAACTATTACGTAATAATATATAGATAGTTATAGATAAAATCCTGCGTAAGTCGCGCATATTATACTATAGAAGCTAGCTTTTATTCCTTAAACCGCAGTATAAAACGTATTAGATTATACTAGTAGTAGTTAGCAGCTAAGTACGTTATAAATAAATAAGGTAATAATAATTACTAAATCTATAAAAAAAAATTAGTGTTATTTCTAGTATTAGTTTTAGTATTAGCCTTACTAACGCCTCTAAATTTTTCCCTTCTAAAGACTAATACGCGTAAGAGCCGCGTATTATAGTAGAGTATTATATAATAGAGTCTACTAACTACCTTCTATTATTAAGTCTATTAAAGGTGTTCTAGATATAGTTAGTTGTAATTAGCTCTAAATCTATTATTTAACTTATAAAGAACTCTGCCTTTATAGTAGTCTACTAGTAAAGAATAGTATTAAAAGTAGTAAATTAAAAGTAAAAGTATTTAGTAAATTAGCTATCCCTATAGTATATTATATACTAAACGTAGGTAAGGTAGTCTACTACGTATTACTAAGGCAGCATATACTCTCCTACTTTAGTTAGATAAAGTATTAGAAACGCTAGACTAAGAACTAACTCCTTACTAGTAAATTTAGATATTAGCGTGCAGCGCACTAACCCTATAGTAAGGTACATATACTTATAATAGCCTTAGATCTAGTAATAAAGCGTCTTAAACTTATTAATATCTAGAAGGATATCTAGTACCGTAGACGCGTTACGGTCTAGATTCTTACCTAAGTTATCTAAGTTATTAAATATAGAACTACTACTATAATATAACTCTACGTTATTTATAGTATTATTTACTAAAGTAGCTAGAATAGATAGACCCTAGCTATATATAGTAGAGGTTAGGAATATGTATAAGGTACTAGTATTAGTTGTAGTATTAGCGAAAGAAGGTAGTAGTAAGAATACTAGAATAGTAGGTAGCATATCTAGCGAAGTAAAGAACGTACTAGGTTATATAGGTTAAATATTTAGTACTTCTCTAGGTAGACTTCCTCTAGAACTATACTTAATTAATATAAGTTAATACTTAACTAAGTTATTTACTAGAAGCTGCTAAATAGCAGCGTTATTAATATTAATATTAGAGTACCTAGAATAGCTATTCTTTAGAAAGATTAACTATACTAGAATAGCTAAATAACAGACCTTAAAGTCTTTCTTAAACTAGCGCTAGATAGCACCCTAATTATCCTTATCTAAATGCGGTAGTTAGAGTATAATAATATCTAACTATAAGAGTAATAGAGGTAACTTTATAAAGTCTTTTAATATTAATAGTAAAGTAGTAAATATGACTATAATACTTCTACTAAAGGCTATAATGCTATTAAATCTCTATAAAGATATATACCTTAGTAATAAGCATTTCCTTAATATTAGTAAGAGTAGATAGATAAGCGGGTGTAAGATCTAGGTCTATATTATTATTACACCTATATAATAGGATCTAATTACTCTTACTAGCATTTCTCTTAGTAAACCTTTAGCGTAAACTATCAGCAATTATAGGTATTACATATATCTATACGCTCTTTATTAAGTGTCTTATAGAATTTATATATATAGCCCTTATCTTATGCTAATATAGCAGGATCCGCGAGATAGTTCTTCTTCTTAAAATTAATATCTAGCTAAGTAGGTAGTATATTATACGCGTTTAATTTAGCAGCTTTAAAATTAGTAATATTAAGGTCTTTATCTACTAATACTAGTTAACTAATACCTAGACTAATACCGCCTACTAAAGGTTCTAGAATAGAGAGAAAGACGTTTTTAAATAACTCTTATAATAGAGTTAGCGTAAATAAGAAAAGTAGTAGTAGAAAGACTAAGCCTAGGTTAGTAGGTATAACTAGCTAGTAGGTAGGTATTATTAGCTAAGAAGCTAGTCTATGTAGAGTAGATATTAAGCTAGGTTACGTAACTAATACAGACTATAGTATAAATAGAACGCTAAGAATACTTAATAGCTATAAAGGCTAGAAGACTTACTGCATATATAATTACGCGTTAGTTAATAATAAAGAGAATAGCGTAGATAAAGGTAATAGATTAACCTAGGCCTAGAAGCCTAAGAAGGTAGAAGAACGCTTTAAAGGTAGGGAAGCTAGGTTACTCTTTATATAACTATAGGCGTGTTTTGCTAGACGTGCTACTATTAAGCATACAGCATATCTCTGCTTCTACTTACTAGAGCGAAACTAATCCCTGCCTAGCTGTAGAATAGCTTTGCACTGCTAGTAGGCAGGCGGTATCTGCGTAGAAGCTAGTTAAGGTAGCATAGGCAGAGGTTAAGAATAATATAAAGAAAAAAAGGTAATAAGCGGTAGGTGTTATAGTTGGAGTATATTCTAATTAGATTATTTACGCCTTCTATAGCTAGTACCTAGTGCAGTAGCTAGTGCAGATACAGCGCTACTAATTAGCTAATATTACCTGCTAAAGTTTATGCAAATTTCTTATAATATAAGTAAAAATTACCTAAAGAGGAAATTAATAGAGATGCGATAGGGATATTCTGTTTAGCAAGACTAATTATATTTTACTACGCTTATTTCTTGCTCCGCAATTAGTTACGTAAGTAATTTAATAGATTATTAATATTAAAGTTATAAGATAGCTAAATTAATAAGAGCCTAATAGAATCTAAATAATAGATTAATAAATAGATTAAATACTAGAAACTAACAGATCTCTAGGTTCCTATATACTTAGGTCTTTAAGGATAATAGCTAGCTTTAGAACTATTATTAGTTATTATAGAGTAAGAAATAAGCAAAGTAATTTATAATTAGTCTTGCTAAATAAACTTATAAACCTATATTTTTTCTCTAGATATTTTTCTAACTTAGCTAAAATTTACATAAACTTTAATAACTAGTAATTAGCTAATTAGAAGCGCTGCAGTCTGCACTGCCTACTATAGTAAGTACTAGCTATATACTAGCTATATACAGTCTATAGTTTTACGTAATACTAGCTATAGAACCTTACTAATACCTATTCTAATACTATACGTTATATAGTTTTAATTTTACCTTTATTTCTTCTTATCTTAACTTTACGTTATACTGTCTTACCTATATTTTATATTAATCTTATCTATTTATTTTTAGTATAATGCTACTCTATAAAGTAAGTATTAAAACGTTAGTGCATTAGTCGCGTTTAATTACTAATAAGATAAGATTATAGATTAATAGCTGCATAGTAAGTTAGTAACTTCCCGCCGCTAACTACCATGCAGCGCTAACGCTTAGTAATTAGAGGGCATATATATGCCTCGTCTATAGCTATAGCTATAATTAATTAATTAACTACACTATCTACATAAGCCTATTTGCCATTTAAATTAGTATACACGGGCCTAGGGTAATAGCTAGCTATATAGATCCTATCGCCTAGCAGCTCTAATAGCTGCGGTCTATTAAGCCTATTAACCCTCTAAGAGGGCCGCGCTACTCCTACCCTATTACAGCCCCTCTTATTAACTAACTAAACTAGTTCTACTAATACTAATTAGTAGTCCTCTGTTATCCCCTTTATTAGTGTGTACATATATAGATTAGACCTAGTTAATAGGCTTAATTAAACCCGCTATTATCTTATAACCCGTATACGTTGCTAAAGAGGCTCCCTATTCTTAGCTCCGCTAAAAAAGCTCGTAAAAGTAGAGTAAAGCCCTAGCTAGGATAGTAAAGACCTACACCTCTAAACCCTCTATTATCTTGCTAAGCTTTATACTTAGAAATTATATAGAGATTAGTAGTACTACTCTACCCCCCCTTCTATTAGTAGCTAAAACCTGCTAACTCTATTAAACCCTATTAATACTAATTTATTTAATATAATAACACTAGGCTTTATTTCAGCCCTTTATTATATTTAATAAGCTAAACCTAGATTCTAGCTCTAACGAGCCTAACCCTAATTCCGCTAAGTAAAACATACCTTGCTAAGCTAATAGGCTGTTACGAGGACGCAACGAGTAGGCCTTTAGTTCTTATAGTAAAGACTAATTAATTACCGCGTGCAATATCTAGGTAATATAAGACGTCGTGTACAGAACAGAAATAGCGAAATAGGTATAAAGTAGAAATACTTAGGGGAGTAGTCTATACTTCTAGTGCGCAGACTAACTGCTAGTTAGAGTAAAGTTTAGAGAATAGTTCTAGGCGTACTAATAATAGTACGAACAGGACTTAGCAGTGTTAGGGGATCTAGGGAGGATACTATAACACTATACTACTATAAGGCAAACTACTACAGGCTAGAAGTAGCTTATAATATATTATTAGACTTAACTAAAGAAGTGTAGTATTACAGGCACTACTTATAGGTAGTCTAGAAAAAGTGTTCTAATAATTTGTACGTAAATTATAAAGCCCTATATCTAGATAGAAGGGTTATCGCTAAAGTCCTTATAGGTCCTGCGGGACCTAGTGAATATAAACTAATTTAAAGTCTAGTTAAGGCGTATAAGGTAGCGAAGAGTTTTATTGTTATCGCCTCTAATTACTGCGCAGAGTTTATATAGGTTAAAGGCGTTTAATTTACTAAAAAGGATAGCGTAGACTTCCTTAGCTTGCACCCTAGGGAACTGCGTTATAGTAGTAAGAACCTAGGGTGTAAATTGCTTACTTATTTTATTATTAGGGCTGGTGCCTGCAGTTGCGCCTGTAGGCAGTAGGTTGCTTGCGCTTACAGCGAACGTTGCCTAGCAAGAACAACAAATGACATCGTGAGTTCTGAATACGACCTTTACCATAAACCCACGAATACCGATCTCCGCGATCTCACGACAACTGCACTAGATGCCCGCCCTCTATGAAGTACGCCCAGCCCCCGGCGAGGGTCTCGGCTGCTTCTCCTCGGCCCCGATCCATCCACATTTTTGCTCGTTCACCACAACTCTAAACCAAAGGCTTGCCAACATCACTTTGCTCCCATACCCCTTCTCCGCTCAACATGGCATGCTCGTACGGCGTCAAGGACATCGAAGGATTCCAGGCAGCCAAGGCTCTAGCGGCTGTCGAACAGCCCCGCCCCGCCGCAAACCAAATCTCCCGCCGCGCATTACCCCACGCAGAACCTTGCCGTCAGTCCCAAAGCTTCTTACTCGAGAAGCTAGTTATGGATTGTCGGCTCTTGGTCTGGAAGCACGTCCACCAGGTGCCCTATACAAGGGTAGAGCGCTGGCGGCCACCCTACTATGGTGTGTTATTGGACGCGCTCGACGCCGACTGCTTCCCTTATCGACTCAGCACGCCAAATATGGAGGCTACAAAGAAGGAAGAGAATCCGATAGCTCTACTGCTATCTTGCCGTCAAATGTAAGATTCCCTTATGCCACGCTCAGAGGCTCTCATCCACTTATGTCTTTTTTTCACTCATAGGTACTCTGAAGCGCTAGAAGTACTCTAGTCATCGACGACATTTGTGTTCGCGATTCCTATGGATATTCACTGCTTCCAAGTAACGGCGTCACCAGAGGGCCTGGCGAGTGTGAAAAGCTTAGAAATTTCGTTTGGAACTGTTGATTGGCAGAGCAATAGTCCGTTCTACCAGAACGAAGGGCTACAAGAGTGGGAAGACGTGTTTCAGAGCCTTGAAAAGATGCCCTCCCTGCGTCAGCTGCAGATCTGGTTCTACCACGGTAGAGCTGGACAGCCTAAAGAGCTTGGCTGGGCACGACGTCCTTGGGAGGAAAGCATGGGCAGCGAGGCTGTCGAGCAGAAGCATAGAAAGCTTTTTGATCTGTTTGCAACTGCGCATGTACCAGAATTCACGGTTAATCTGACGTGGAAGCCAGACGATCTTCTTTCGCAGCGGGAGTGGCCTTTCAAGATTAATGTGCATACGTATTTGGAGTTACTTAGTGGGATGGCAAAGTTTCCGTACCCGCTAGAGTCAGATATGTATAACTAGATCCGTTCTAGAAATTTAATGCCGTGTTCAGTCAGGCAGTTTCGGGTGTGAAGAAAATCAGAGTGTAACACTTTTAGCGAGACCTAGCACATGCCAGACCTCTTGATCGTCCCTATAATCTTGTGAATTTTTGCGCAACCTTTTATTATTACGAAGGTCCATTTTGGCCACTGGATTGAGACGATTGGAATTTGCCCAACCGAGATTTCGCACTTTTCGCTGCTCGCTGTGCCTCATTGATAGTGATTAAAATGTTTTGTACCTAAAGAAGAAAACCAGAACGTAGACAAGACGAAGATGAGAGTTAACCTGGCCTTATCTATTCATCTATCTTTCCCTCGCGATGTCGCTTTAAAACTCTCAATCCTACATCGACTACCTCCAGCTCAACGAATACAAGTCTCCCTTTGCGGCTGGTCTCTCTCTGCGGTCAGCCTCCCTCTACGCACTACGTACGGTGCCCGCATAAATGATTAGGCTATACTAACGGGTCTATTTGCATAACTGAAGCGGATAGATGACCGTTTTTGGACACATTAATAATGCAGATAGAGGGCTGTAAAAAGTAAAAAAACTACCTGCGCATAAGTAAGGAAACGTTTACTATCTAATATATCATTGGATAGTGCACCTTACCTACTTCTAGTAGGTAGAATAAGGGTAGGTAGAATAGTAGCGTATATTTATATAATTATTACGTAGTTATTCGCTTATAGTTATCTACCTTACTATAAATCTAACTAGGCTTAGCTTAAGTTACTCTTAGTAATTAAGCTAGCTAGAAGGTAGATATGTAGTATTAATTTTAGATATTTTAAATATAACATAACATAATATATATATAAAATGATAATTAACTATAATAATAAATTATTATATAAAGTAGAATATTTAGTATAATTTAAAGTATAATTTAAACTATTACTTAAACTGTAATTTAAACTATTATTTAAACTGTTATTTAGTATATAATTTAGTATGTTATTTACTTTATTAATTATATTATTATTTATATTCTAATTTTTTATAAATAATTAGAGCTGTCTATATTATTAATTAAAATATACCTAGGTATTAATATAGATAATATTTTATAAGAGTAGATATAGTAATATTAATCTATTTTTTAAGTTATTTTTACTCTATAGCTAGCTTCTTTTTATAGCTAGCCTCTCTTTATAGCTAGCCTTTCTAGTTAGCCTATTAATTTTTATTAGCTCTATAGCTAGCCTTCTTTTATAGCTATTCTATTATTTTAGCTAGCCTCTTTCTATTATTAGCCTTTTTTTATAACTAGCTTATCTTTTTAAATATACTTTTTATTTAAGATATTTATAAAAATACTTCTATTAGTCTAACTAAAAAGATAATCTAGTTTATAAATTAGCTAGCTAAGAAATAAGCTAGCTAAGATTATTTACTAAAAAGATGCTAGTTTAAGTAAGAAAAAAGCTTTTATAATAAAGATACTTACTAAGATTAAAATTTAAGCTAATATATTCTATTAGCTAGTAGTCTATATTAATTAATAGTCTACTTTATTAAAATTATAATATATTTTCTACTATTACTATAATACTATTATAATATAGTATCTAGAAGCTTTAAAGAAAAGATAGACTAGCTTTATTAAAATAGGTAATTTAATCTAAGTAGATTTTAAATCTTTAATAGGCTATATAAATCTAATTTTTTTTATTAATTTCTTATTAATGCATTAAGAATATTCTTTTATAAGCTACTAATAATACTAAAAAATAAAGGCTATACTAACTAGAAATGAATTCTCTAGTATAGTAAATACTTAAGCTTTGTTACGGTATCCTCTCTAGATCCCCTAACACTGCTAAGTCCTGTTCGTACTATTATTAGTACGCCTAGAACTATTCTCTAAACTTTACTCTAACTAGCAGTTAGTC
>MU005584.1:457565-497286 GCA_010405425.1 Lentithecium fluviatile CBS 122367
AATTTATTATATTAGGTCTGTATTAGTAGCTATAATAGCTAGGGGTAGAAACATAACGTAATATTATAAGAACGTAATAAGTAGGCCTTTAGTTCTTATAGTAAAGACTAATTAATTACCGTATGCGATATCTAGGTAATATAAGACGTTATGTATAGAATAGAAATAGCGAAATAGGTACGAAGCAGAAATACTTAGGGGGGTAGTCTATGCTTCTAGTGCGTGGACTAACTGCTAGTTAGGGTAAAGTTTAGAGAATAGTTCTAGGCGTACTAATAACAGTACGAACAGGACTTAGCAGTATTAGGGGATCTAGGGAGGATACTGTAACATAGGCAATATGGTAACTAACACGAACCCTCTATCCTTACTGCCGCTAGTTAACGTATAAATAAATTTCAGAACGTTAGTGCATTAGTTGCGTTTAATTACTAATAAGATAAGATTATAGATTAATAGCTGTATAGTAAGTTAGCGGTTTCTTGCCGCTAACTACTGTACAGTGCTAACGCTTAGCAATTAGGGGGTATATATATGCCCCGTCTATAGCTATAGCTATAATTAATTTAATTAACTACATTACCTACACAAGCTTATTTGCTATTTAAATTAGTATATATAGGCCTAGGGTAATAGCTAGCTATATAGATCCTATTGCCTAGCAGCTCTAATAGCTGCGGTCTATTAAGCCTATTAATCCTCTAAGAGGGCCGCGCTGCTCCTACCCTATTACAGCCCCTCTTATTAACTACCTAAACTAGTTCTACTAATACTAATTAGTAGTTCTATGTTATCCTCTTTATTAGTATGTATATATACAGATTAGAACTAGTTAATAGGCTTAATTAAACCCGCTATTATCTTGCGAACTGTATATATTACTAAAGAGGCTCCCTATCCTTAGCTCTGCTAAAAAAGCTCGCAAAAGTAGAGTAAAGCCCTAGCTAGGATAGTAAAGACCTACACCTCTAAACCCTCTATCATCTCGCTAAGCTTTATACTTAGAGATTATATAGAGATTAGTAGCACCGCCCTACCTCTTCTTTTATTAGTAGCTAAAACCTGCTCACCCTATTAAACCCTATTAATACTAATTAATTTAATCTAATAATACTTAGCTTTATTACAGCCCTTTATTATATTTAATAAGCTAAACCTAGATTCTAGCTCTAACGAGCCTAACCCTAATTTCGCTAAGTAAAATACATCTCGCTAAGCTAATAGGTAATATAGTAACTAACATAAATTCTCTACCCTTACTACTGCTAGTTAACGCATAGATAAATAATAATTTTAATTCTAAGAAGGTAGAGAAGGTTAATATACACCGCTATATATAATAAAAGGCGGAGGTATATATTTTTGCCTAAGATACATAGAAGCTAAAGGCTATAGATATTAAGAGCTAGTATAATAATAACTTTAACACCTAGGCAGTAGATAACTTTAAGAAGGTAGATAGGATAGTCCTTTCTCGCCTATAAGAGGAGCTACGTAGGGCAGGCGTCTACGTTAAATAAGAGTAGCAGTATAGTATAGTATAGGCGCTGTATAAAACTATATAAGGGGAAGCTAGCCTATAGCTAGAGGATAAGTCTAATTGCTCTTTACCCTAATAGGCTACCTAGTATACTTCTAAGCCTAATTAACCCCTCCCTTAACAGCCAACTTAGCTAGCTAAGGACCTCCTTCTATAGAGGGCCCCCCTAAGGGCTATATTAACGCTACTAAGTAATATAAGCTAATAACCCTTACGCTTACCCTTATAGAAATCTCTAGTTATTATCTAACTATTCCTTAACCCTAAACGCTGTAACTAATATTATACCCTGTAGCTAGATACTACTATTATACGTATAACTTAGGTATTAACGCAGGATCTTATATATAAGGTAGGCAGGGTACTAAGAGCTAAATAGGCTAACTACGCTAAATAGGTAGCAGCTATTACGAAGCTATATATAAAGGTAAGAAATAAGTACTTAGGTAACGCACGCGATAGCTTTAACTATAAGTTTTATACCTTCCTCTAGCGCGCTAGAATTAGCAGCCTACCTAAGAATAGCCTTACTATTACCTTTCCTATTATGCTAATAGGAGCCGTATTAACGTTCTATAACTAGTCTATATAGATTAATAACACTCTTAGCGATATTATTAAAAGTTTAAATCTAGATTTAAAATAGAGGAGCGATTACGCCTTATTAATTTAGAATAGTATACCCTATTAATATATTGAATAATAGCTAAGAACCTAGGTAAATTAATAATTAACTATATTAACATTCTTATAGATAAATTATTAACCCTCTAGAACTGCCTACTAAAGGAGTTCTAGTAACTATACTTTCTAAGGGACTAGATACTCTAGATGTATAGTAGTATGCTAATATTTAAAGTAGCTATAGTAAAACTAGTAAAAATACTATTAGGCGTTATTAGCAACCTCTAAATAGCTATATATATTAAAACTGCTACTAACCTAGCAGCAGCTAATAGCTTATACTATCTAGAAAACTATAGTAATATAAATATATACTATACTAATTGCTACTACTATAGCTAACCTACGGGCAACTAGTAAGGCTATAGTAATTAGCTAAGGCGCAGCTACCTAAACTAGCTACTACTCTAGCACTTCTAGAACTAATACTAGGTATGCAGTAAGCTAGACTACCGCTTATATAATTATACTAAATTTAAATAGATAAAGGCACGGAGAACCTATAAGTAATAGCGCGATTAACTAGGTAAAAAAATTTAGTAGGCTACTTACTTTATAGTAGAAATCTATAGAGAAACTCTTACTAATAATATCCCTACAGATAATAAAGATAACTTACCTACTAGATTTATAATAACCACTAATACTAGTGCAGATATTAATAACCTAGATAATACTCTACTAGAGATAATAAGTTATACTACAGTATATTTATTGCCCTAACCCCTCTAAATAACGTAGCTGCTAGCTACCTTATTATAACGCTCTCTAACTGTGCAACAGCTTATAGACTTACCTATTAGAGCGACTAATTACACTCTACTATATATAGTCTTAAGGCTACTAAGCCTAGCTAATATAGGTAGGGCAGCAACTTTATAGGTATGTTAATTAATACTAGGGCGGCCTAGTACAGCATAGCTAGCATCTATTAGCTAGAGGCCTATTACTAGGAATTTAAACGCCCTATTAATTACACTATTAATTAATCTTAGGTAGGTACTGTTAGGGCATATTTTAGAATTAGTAGTAGTACCTTAATTAGATTAACAAGCATACAGACCCCTATTAGCTATATTAAATTCTATACTATTAAGGCATCTACGCCCTTCTTGCTCTCTATAGTAGATATAGATTAGCTTCTTATTTATTTTAATAACCTAACTAATAGCCTTATATAAGAGGCAGCTAGCTACCTAGTAATACGCTAGTTTAGACACCTATTCTTAGTATAGGGACCTACTATTGCGTTCTACCTAACTATAACTAAACTTTACTAATTATACTATTAATTTAGCTACCCCTCTAGTAACTAATTAATCTAGATACTTAAAAGGGTAAGTATAAATAACCCTAAAAATCGCTAGCTACTGCAGCCTATTAAGCACTTTTACTACTACTACTAATACTATAGTTTAGCACCTAGCTAATTTTAATTTATAATATAAAATGCTAACGCCTATTTTAACTATATAATTCTAGTAAATATTATTTATATTAATAGCAGCCCTATACTGCACGTAATTAATAAGGCTATAAGATTCTAGGCAGTCTAGTTCCTTTTATTAATATTAGTAGAAACTGTATAGGAGGCCCTTTAGGTATGCTAGATTAATTTATACCTTAGCCCTCTAAAATTCTATATATATAACGTAGGCACTAATTTTTAGGCTATAGTATTCTAGGACTACTGCTAGGCCCTAGGCATTACTACTAAATATATACTAGTAGAAGTACTATAGTTAATTAGTTAGCTTAAGTAATACTATAGCCTTCTGCAATGCGTATATAAGATTATTTAGAATAACTATAAGGATCTAGGTATTATAGTATATAGGGCAAGCATATTATAAATAGTAATTAAGGCTATTAATAATACCGCTAGCCCTAATAGCCTTATACCTACTCTGCTTATATTTAGTGCCTACTCTTAACTTACCTAGGATTCCCCCTCGCCTATAATACTTAAACACGCTAAATTAATTAGAAAAGCAATAGTTAAAGTTACTAAACTAAAGGCTTAGAGGTAAGTGTAAGACGCTCTAGCCTAGCGTAATAGACTCTAGATAGATACAGTATATAGCGTACTAATAAGTAATAAGGTACTTATCTAGTGCACGTATAAGTAGAAGTAGCAAGGACCCTTTTAATTACTTACTATTATAGATAAAGCCTATATAATTAAGTTACCTAGCAGACCTATAACCTTCTAGTTAACATTAGTAAAGCCCTACTATAAGGATAAGAATAATTATAGTAGATTATTATATACTCTAACCTCTTAGCTAACTACTATACTAGCCTCCTAGCTATTAAACTAGCTATAGAAATTAATAAAGGTCCTAATACCCGCGCGTAAAACTAGGGGAGTAACTAGCTACTTAACGCAGCTAGCTATAGTAGACAAAGTTACCTAGAGCTTATTTAGAGATGCTTAGAATAAGAAAATTACTAGCCTTATAGAAAACGGCGTGTTTAACATTATTAACTAGGCCCTACTAGGCACGAAGATATTTAAGTCCTAATTTATTAATAAATAGAATGTATAGAGTACTAAGAATACCTACGCGAAGTTAAGATAGGTAGTATAGGCGTATAATAATTCTAATAAGAAGTTAATACTAACCTAGGCTCTAATAGTGCAGCGTATTAGCTATTAACTACTACTCTATATTATAGCTATTCTTTAGCTACTAGTATTCTTCTATAATATTTCGCAGGCCTATACCTAGTTACTTACTAAGGTTGCTAGGAATATATATATATATATATCCTCCGCTAGAGCTCTAGCTACTAGCTAGACAATTACTTAAGGTTATCTAGCCCCTATATAGGCTACTAAAAGCGGGCACCTATTAGGTAAATACCTACCTAGCCTACTATTACAACTAGTTAAAAATGCGCTACTTAACGTTTAACTTGTACCTTCTAGGCTAAACTACGAAGGGCATAGGATATATTACTGTCTAGGTTAATAATATACTAATTACTACTAATAATATCTTCCTAGCTAATAAGAAAGCTAAGTTAAAGAAGGCTAGATTTCCTACTAAACCTCTTAAGCGCCTTACTACTAGTATATTAATATAATTTAACAGCATTAACGTTAGTACTAATAAATTAGCTACCTATACTATTACCTAACAGCTACAGATAGCACGCCTATAGCTTATTTAACTAGAAAAAGATATTTTACTAACTAGACTACTCTCTAACAACCTACTTAAGCAATATATTACCTAGCGGGCTAGAGGGGCATATATTACTGCATTATACTAACCTAAACGGGCATTTAATTTCGCTTACGCAGCCTAATACCTAAATCTAATAAATATATAGCTTAAGAAGCTAAATACAGCTTTAGACTAGCAAATTAATAATAATATAAGAGGCTTAAAGTATACTAAGCTTAATATAAAGTTCCTACGCCTAATTATCTTTACTAATTTCTTATTCGCTAATAATAAGAACCTTAGTAGCTAGATTAGATATGTAGTAGTAATAGCAGATAATAAGGGCAGACTTAATCTAATTAACTAGAAATTAATTAAGAGTAGGAGAGTAACCTAGAGCGTACTAGCAGCTAAGCTATATACTATAACTCTAGAAATTAATATTAGTATATTAATTAAATCTACCCTTAACAATCTTCTGCCCTCTGCCTAAGCAGAGCTAATCCCCTTAGTTCTAGCTACTAATTCGCAATTCCTATACGACTGCATAACTAAGCTAGGCACTATAAAGAAGAAGCGGCTTATAGTTAACATTATTAGCCTGCGAGAAGGCTACTAGCGCAGGGTTATCTTAGAGATATAGTAAATTAATAGTAATAACAACCCTACTAACGCTATAATAAAAGCTACATTAAATAGGGCCCTAACAAGGCTTATTAATAGCAACTAGCTAGGTATTAAACTAATTAGATAGGTTACACGGGGAGCGAAGGATAAAGAACCTAGCGTTTTACGCGACTAAGGCTATACAGCTATTTTTTCTTTTTAGTTTTACTAAGTGTTAAAACGTTAGTGTATTAGTTACGTTTAATCGCTAATAAGATAAGATTACAGATTAATAGCTATATAGTAAGTTAGCAGCTCCCCGCCGCTAACTACTATATAGCGCTAATGCTTAGTAATTAGAGGGTATATATATGCCCCGTCTATAGCTATAGCTATAATTAATTAATTAACTACATTACCTACACGAGCTTATTTGCTATTTAAATTAGTATATACGGGCCTAGGGTGATAGCTAGCTATACAGATCCTGTCGCCTAGCAGCTCTAATAGCTGCGGTCCATTAAGCCTATTAACCCTCTAAGAGGGCCGCGCTGCTCCTACCCCATTGCAGCCCCTCTTATTAACCACCTGAACCGGTTCTACTAACAGTAAGTAGAACTAGTTTTACTTAGAAAAATAGAAGTAATTATATGCTATTATTACAGTATCCTTTCTAGATCCTCTAATATAGATAAGTTCTATTTATACTATTAATAGTACGCCTAGAACTATTCTCTAAACTTTTATTACAGTCCTAAGAGTAGCTAGTTCTAAGGTGTAGAGTTAGTTCTTAAATAAGAGCGATAAAGAGAAGTTATTACAATCCTAAGAGTAGCTAATTCTAACGTATAGAGTTAGTTCTCTAGCAGGAGTAATAAAGAAGAGTAAGATTTATAAGTTATATAAGTAAAATAATAGGTAGTTAGTATTAAAGTTCTAAGATAATTAAATTAATAAGTATCTAATAGAATCTAAATAATAGATTAATAAATAGATTAAACATACTAAAGATATAAGGGTTTCTAGAATTCCTATATATATATATCTAGGCTAATAGTTAGTTATAGAGCTATTACTAGTTATAATAGTTACTATTATAGCTATTAATAGTTCTTAGTATAACTATTAGTTACGTAGCTTATTTCTATTAGTAGTTCTATTCTCTATATAATATCCTTAGTAGTTATTTGTCTACTAATTATATCTATTAGAACTTATTTAGCCTATAGGTTATAATGTTATCTCCCCTCTCTATAGAATTATCCTTAATTATCTAATAAGTAGTGGGGTTAGCTTATAAGTAGGGTTTACCCTACTAGCTATATAAATATTCGTCTACTATTATATCTTCTAATTCTTATAAACGCTAACTCTATCTTTTCTATAATATTATTACTACTAATACTGTTACTAACGTTTTTTATAATAGGTATTTTTCTAAAGGTTTATATTACTTTATTATGCCTAATTTCTATCTAATGTGTGCTAAATATATTTACGCAAGGAAACTATGCGTTAATCTATTCTAGATATTACTAGACTAAACTAGAAAGAAGTATTAAATAAAGGTAGACGTAGATAAGAAGCTATTAGCTAAGGTAATTTCTTATTTACTATAAAGTAAGAAGATTCTAGCCTAAGCTAAAAAGCGAGCCGCGAAGGCCGTATACCTTGCTTTAAAGCTAGAGGATAAGAATAAGGTAGTAAATACTAAGGTAGATTATCTAGCTATCTCTATACGTATAGAATTTTTATTAATAATGTAGTTTACTCTATACGCGTTAGATAGCGTAGTAGTAAGTTATAGCGTTATTAATATTAGATTATCTTTAAATAATTCTTTATAAGGTACGTTTTTATAATTACCTATTCTTATTCTTATTTCTTAGTTATGTCTAGCCTATGTAGTAGTAGGCACTAAACTTAGTTTATACTACTTTTAGTAGTTACTAATAGTTTTATAGGCTAGCTTTAGGTTTCTAGATATTTTCTAACTTAGAGTAGCCCTTCTATTTTACTAGCTATTTCTAGTAGAAGTTACTATTCTAGAAGTCTTATTAGTCTACTTTATAGTAGTCGCGTAGTGCTTTAACTTTATACTTATTATTCTCTTCTTTTTAGTAGTAGAAGGTTTTTTATAACAGCGCCTTTTAGTCTATATAAGGCACTGCATAGTAGGCGGAAGTAGGCACTTAAGAAGTAAACCTATAGATTTAGATAGGGATAAGACGAATCCTTGCGGAGTTGTAATGGTGCAACACTGAGGCTATATAAGGGCCGTCACGTGACCGGGCACGTGTCGGGCCTGTTCCGGTAGGATGCCGACAAGGGGCGAAGGTAGGCGTCACAAGAGAGCTCTACGCTATATTTTGTTGGCGGCGCGGGGATGCTGAGGGCGCGCGTTGACTGACGGCGCGCATTGACTGCCAAGATACGGTATCTAAACCTTGCACGAACATTAGCACGGACAGAAATGGACCGCATGGCTAAAAACTGTGCGCTTTACACAATAACGACAGCAGCTACAAGAGCTGGAATAAAGCGAGAGTAAAAGAATAATGTAAAGGCTATTTATACGCGTCTAACAGAACGATGTTTAAAGGGTGCAGGGGCGTGTTAAGGGATCCAAGATAATCTATTTATTATATAGATTAGAGTTATTATATAGCTTAAATAGATTATATAGCTTAAATAGATTATATAGCTTAAATAGATTATATAGCTTAAATAGATTATATAGCTTAAATAGATTATTTAGCTTAAGCTAATCCTTAGTTTGCTTACCTACTAATTAAACTTCTCCTTATCCTACTCCTCCCTATACACTTGAAATTCTCCTATCATTGCACCTTTAAAATGCTGCGCAACCCAAAATACGAATGCGCCCGCGCCGGCACTATGTACCATGAAGCCTTCCTAAGGCTCGGAGTCCGTTACTGCCAATTCCACGACAGAAATGCAAAGAAGCGATGTCAAGTATTCCTCGAGTTCCATGGCACTAACATGAAATGTTCTGAATTGGGGACTGTTGTGGATGAAAAGGCTTGAAGGAAGTTTTGTCACAAGCATGGGCCGCAAAGAGGAAGAGATCATCAGGACGCTGGGGTAGGAAAAGAAGGGTTGCGAAGAGCGGGAAGAGAGAGGAAGGTCCATCTCGAAGTACAATCGATTCCAAATGGGGAAAGTATTGAGATAGACACGGGAGCCCAGGAGATGGATCCCAACATCGAAGTGCACAAACCTGGCCAGCCACTGGTGGGGTTACTGATCGAGAGGTTAGAGAAAGCTCCTCTGTTTTCCGCTGAAATCTATTCGGAACCTGAAGCTGCATCATTTGTCGACGCGCACGTGGAATCTGAAACGGAAACAGCCACGGATCTTCACACGGGTTCCCCCAAACCGCCCGCGGCTAACGTTGAGCGACTGGAGCCACTATTGTCCTCCCCTGCGCCTTCTACACCTGAACTAGCGATATACTATCCACAACTAGGCCGAGTCAACTCGCTCAGAGATATTCTCTTCGTCAAAAATCCCAGAGAGCATATTGCCGCTGCGTACGCGCAGTGCAATATCTGCCTTGAAGAGCATGTAACTGTATCGATGCACAATGTGGCACAATATGAACACCAATATCGAATGTTATGTCCGAGGCAGCTACTACGAATGGGAAATGTGCGCAGATACAATTGCTCGAGCTGTCGGTCATGAGTGGCTGATATGAGCAATGCTCATGCTGAGTAGATGTAGATTAATCATGAAGCCTTTGTTTACTTTCAAATAAAGACTGTAACGTAAGGAACCGAGGTACGGCTTAGAAAAACCACCTTGCAATGAAAATAACACGTCCAACGAAAGCATAATGTTGCATACCATCAAACACTGCTACTATCTCCCATTTCCATTGTCCGGGAATCTGCACCAAAGAAGACCCACTGCCTTTTCACATCCATATCGGTCTTACCCATATTTAGCGGAATGAGTATTTCTCTCCCACTTTCCTCTCTCGTATACACAACCATTCGGCTCTGTTCGACGTTAGCCCAATCCTTCATTAATGACTAAAGCATTACGAGCGCGGAACTCACTTTACCCAGAGTGAGCTTGATAGAGCCCTCTATCCAAACCAAGGGCCTGTAATCCTCAAGGCTTTCTCTACCCTCGATGAGAGAGATAATGTTGCGTACCACCACTTCATCTTGCATAAATGCCGCACGTGCTGTCTTCGGTCCGCCGGTGGCTGCGACGTCTCCGCATGCGAAGACGTTCGGGAACCGTGAGTCACAAATCTGAAGCGTTGGCCTTACGATGATGTGTGATGTTTCTTTCGATACACATGTAGGTGATAATGTGGATAAGATCAACGAGTTTGGACGTTGGCCGGTACATGGAATCTAGCTGCTGATCAGCACTTAAGTTGGCGTAGAGGTGCAAAACTTACGATCAAATCGAATGCCTGCTGCTTCCCATGGAGTACCAAAGTATTGCAGTTGTCAGGAAGTTTTGGTCGCTCATTCAGCAGCACCGCAACACCCATCTCTTCAAACCTCCTCATAACATACTCCTGCAACCTTCCCCCAAACGTTGGCAGCAAACTCTCTCTCGAATGTATGAGTGTAACATCCTTCTGAGGGTAGAAGTCCTTGATATCACTCGCGAGCTCGACGCCAACTGCACCTCCTCCAACAACCGCAATTTTGCCCGCCGCAGCAATGCGATCTTGCATACCCCTCAACTCCTCCTGCGCGCCATAACTGTCCGTTGAATCCACCTTGCTCGGAAGAACCGAGACCACACCAGTGGCGATAATAAGATACTCATACTCCAACC
Source organism: Lentithecium fluviatile CBS 122367 (assembly GCA_010405425.1). NCBI lineage: Eukaryota > Fungi > Ascomycota > Dothideomycetes > Pleosporales > Lentitheciaceae > Lentithecium > Lentithecium fluviatile. The sequence goes on from MU005584.1 coordinate 468,396, forward strand.
TCTCTCCACTCTTAAGCTCCACGAACTTCTCCCTCACTTTCGCAGCCGTATCTTGAACATGAACAAAAATGCCCTTCGGCGCTCCCTTAGCAAGCCCATCGTACGGAATAAAGGCGTAAGTCTCGTACCCTTTCACAACACTAAATCGCGGGAATGCGAATAGGTAGTTGAGATGTGAGTTTTTTTCTACAAGGACGACACGGTATCCACTGGGCAGTGTTTCGGTAAGACGTTTCGTTGCCTGGAAGCCGGCAAATGAACCACCAATGACTACTACATTTTTTATTTGGGCCGACGGGAGGGGTTTGTAGGAGCGCTTGTGGAGGAAGGCAGAGATGCGTTGGCGGAGGGCGGTAGAGGCGAATGGCGGTATGAAGGTGACGAGTTGGAAGAGGAGGCGGATGAGGTCTGAAATCATGTCGTGCCAATTTGCGGTACCGGGTTGCATGAGAGACAGTACTGAATCGTACGGAAGACGTCGGAGAGTTATAAGATGTGGAAGGCATTCGTAGTCCCGTGGATGGTCCGCGGGTTTTTCGGCGACGAAGCGCATCCACCGCTCGGCTTATTCGGACATTTTGGGCTTGGCTCCGATACGGACTGTCTGCTTTTGCGCCGATGTCGCCGCGACTTGACCAAACGCAGGAGCCACTAGATTGTAGGAAGTAGGCCATCGTTCTGCAGCCTATCAATCCAGTACACCTCGTACGCGTCAAGCGGGCCCTCTAATTCGCGACTCCCCTCACAACTCACATGCAATCTCGAAATAAGTCAACGCAGTACACAAGAAGAAGTTATGTCCACTCCCCTGACTAAGGTGAATTTATTATTATACTACAACTACTTCAACACTAATCTCCCATTGCTCTGAGCCCACACCGCCTCACCAGAAACGTAGACCTACCGCATAGGGCTGAATCATTGATCTCTTTTTCCGAAGATAGCGGTCTACTTCAGGTCCCAAGGTCACATTTTCTACGCACGTGATGCGTAGTTTCCAAATCCGTAGACAGCAACTGCAGCTGCAAAGCCAATGACGGTAACGCCGTTCAGCCGTTGAAGCGTGGCAGCAGCACCCGTGAACTCGGGCGGAGCACCCTGGAAAAAGAACTCATGAGCGTAGTCTCATCAATTGGCGCGGCATGAACTTACAGAGGTATAGCTTGCAGTACCGTTTCCTAGGGCAGACGGAGATCCAGACACCGCGCCAGTGCTAGTCGGCGCAGCCGTGACGGAATCGGAAGCATCTCCAATCGTAGCCGAGGTGACTTGAGCCGTAGTTGGCGCATCTTCCGCCGTAGTCTCACCACCCGGCGTCGTAACCGGAGCAGCTGTAGGCGTAGGAGTGGCCGTAATCGAAGCCCCAGTAGCCACCGAGCTTGAAGTCTCCCCAGTACTATCACCCGGATGCTGTGCCTCAGGAACATCGTCCTGCTCCCCACTCAACGGCTCGGTGTCAAGTCCGCATTCGACCGCGACCGAGTTCAGTGAGCCGCCATAGTAACGCCAGATGTTGTAGTTATCTGGACCGGCGCATTGGAGGCAGTTTCTGTAGTCGAAGAGGAAGACATCGTTGCTGCAGACGTCACCCCCGGCCTTAGAGATGGTGATAGCAGTTCCTTAGGGTGTCAGCGAGAAGGGGGGAAGCTTGGTAGGAGCCGGACGCACCACAATTGTCGTGGCAGTTATAGGCCGGGGTCCCGGGCTCTTGCCGCTTCAGAAGGGACGCGAAATTGTGACCCTCGACGTGAAGTGAAGTACCGACTGCGGCGATGAAGCTGGTGATCAGAAGGCGCCAAGCAACCATCGCGAGTGATTGATAAACGAATGTAGAATTTGTTGATGACGATAGAGCGAGTGGGAGCGAAGTTTCCTTCAATTACAGAGGAAATACCAGAAGCAATGAGCATGCAGGGAGACTTTAATTTGCAGTGCGACCAAGCGGAGTTTATAAAGACCGACAGTAGCACTTGCACTCGCTCCTGAATACCTACACAATACCGTAGCCCCACAAATATATGTTCCATTAGCACACCAAATGGTCTGACAGCCAGCCGTGATGCCGGCCGAGAATCGGAGATTGAAATTTCTTATCAGATGGATTGATTAGATGGACGCTTTGGGTGAATGTGCAGGGTCGGCTGATCGCACTCCGACTCTGCGATTGGTGGATGGGGCGACGGTTCACTCGGCGTTGGCTTGGATGCAGCGTTAGCGCCATCAGATAACTTGTTCCCGCGGGCGAACTCCGACCTGGAGTTGGCACCTAGTTTTTTGGGTCGTATCGGCCTCCAATCGGATATACCAGTTAAGCAGCTATTCGACGATGCTGGGATGCTTCAATACTTTGGAACCTTGGCCATGCGCAGTATGATTCGTGCGACTTGAGGTGTGATTGTGCCGTACCACAGGACCGTTGGTAGGTTGGGCAACAAAAGCTACGGAAGAGTGCCAGTCCGCTCGGTCGTCACAGACCCCGCCCTGACCGATTCTAAACGAGCTCAACATCAATCTTCATCATCTCCTTACAATATGCGGTCTCGGTGCCTTTCTCTCTTTCTGGGGTTGCTTGCTCTGGTTGGTGCTCAAGATGAGCAAACCACACATGGGGATGGCGAAGAAGGGTCTAGCATGGGCCCAGTAGCCTTCCTCTGGCCACCGGATCGGACATGGAACGCTGTGAATGACAATACTGGACCATGCGGGAGTCCAAATGGACGCTCGAATCGAACCTCATTCCCTCTCTCCCAAGGCTCCGTGGCTCTGAGCATCGCGGACGATGCGTGGCACGTTGCATTTCGGCTTGCCGTCTCGGACAGTAAGACTCAGTCTCTGAATGCAGTTGGGAGTGAGTGCTGACAGATGTAGACCCTACGACACAAGCTGACTTCGATGACCAGGTTGTGGACAATATCACCGACGTCGATCCTGGACACCAGTGTTACAAGTTTGACGCACTCGAAAACATCGTCGCAGGCACAAATGCTACCATCCAGTTGGAATACTGGGCTGAGTACGAAGGCGAAAACAACGGCAATAACCAGTCGTTCTTCGCTTGCGCCGACATCGTTAGTGGCGTGACTTTAGTATTGATTAGCACACTTGCTGACAATGCCTCTCGTAGACATTCGTCGAGACCACAAAGTTCACGGCACAAGTTCCATGCTTCAACGTAACAAGCGAAGAGTTCGACGCACCGACGCCCACTCCCTCAACGGCTGGCGTACCTTCTCCAACTGGGCTCACGTCTCAAGAGCCTTCTGCAGAATCGGCTGCGTCCTATGCAGGGCTTTCGACGGGAGCTAAGGTCGGCATAGCCATGGGATCGGTGATCGGTGGTTTGGCTCTGATTGGGGTTGTGGCCTTCTTCGTTTGGAGGAGAGGGAAAACGGCTGGGCTGAAGGGTAAAGAAGAGTACGAGTTGAGGGCCAAGAACCTGAATGCATCGCCCGCAGAGTAGAGAATGGCTTGGGCAAGAAGAGAGGTGACTGATCTTGTAAAGTGTGATATTATCAAGATGATGATTGCGTGTATGTTGGGTTATTTTACCTTTGGAGGACCAGCGAAATCGAAAGTGTCTGCCCTTTCCAGTCCGTCGTCGCAACTGATGCAAATAAACTTAAGATCCACGATTACCGTCGACCACGGCCTTCTCTTTCCTCAAGCCCGTTATCGTCTCCGTGTGCTCGCTCTCCAAATGCGCCCCCTCCACAAACGCACTCGCTACAACACTCAAGAACGCGAAAGCCGTATACGTTATCCACATATTCCTCATCGCAACTGAGAACGCCTTCTTTGAAGCAAGCTCCCACTTTTCATTTCCCATTCTACTCGGCAACATGACATTTGCCATTGCGTTCTCCCCACTCAACTGATCAAGCATGCGTTGCGGCAGCCCAGCCGCCACGAGTGCTCCCTTCTCACCGTCCATGGAGTTCTGAAAAATTGTGCCGCCGATGACGACGGAGATTGCCAAAGCCATGCTGCGGATGAAGGATAGGGTGGAGGTTGCGGTCGCAACGTCTTTTTGCAAGACTTGAGATTGGACGGCAATGAGTGGGGCTTCGAAGAGGATTCCGGAGCCCAGGCCTCCAACTATGAGGAATCCGACTGTGCGAGCGATGGTAGTATAGGCGTTGAAGCTTATGAAGAGACCGAAACCTAGGCAGAGGAGGGTGGTACCAACCCACATGATTTGCCGAAAGTGACCGGTCTTGTGCATGATAAAGCCGCAGAATACGCCTGCTATTGCCCCAGTTACTATGAAGGGGAGAAGCAGCAGTCCAGACTTTAGTGGGTCAAGTTCAAGGACCGATTGAAGGTAGAGAGGCATGTAGTATTCCGCTGCAATGAAAACGAAACCGTGAAAGAAGACCACTGCCAACGCAGCAACGTTTGTTCGTTTTCGGAAAAGTTCCATGGGGATCAACGGGTATTTTGCGACTTTGGCTTCGCTGTATATGAAGGCAATGATGAAGCCGCTACCCACCACTAGTAGCGCGATCACTTTTGCCGAGTCCCAGGGAAAGATGGCACCACCGAAGTTGAGACCGAGAAGGACCATGAGGGTGAAACCGAGAAATGTGAATATGCCGGTCCAATCGATAGCGCGGACGCCGTCTACCAAAGATGTGTTCTCATGCCGGATGTCGAGGAAGAAGAGAATAAGGATAGCGGCGATACCGCTGATGGGGAGGTTAATGTAGACTACGGCTGTGAGATATTGTCCACGGGTGCTGGAATGATGGTAGAAGGATGGATGACTTACAGCACCAACGCCACGATACCAAAGACGCAAAGACGCCACCGAGGATGGGGCCGATACCCCCAGCGAGCGCCCATATACCTTCAGTAAGTCCCATCAAAAGACTCCGTTGCCTACCACCCTGTGTCAGCCAGACTTGGTTCCACCCAGAAGAAATTGTAGCTCACCTCAAACTAAACAAATCGCTGATACAAACATGTACAAGGAGAATTAAGCCACCGCCAGCCCCTCCCTGGAATGCTCGTGCAATAATGAGCGTCTCCATCGTCTTCGCCGTCGCACAGACCGCCGAGCTCGCAAAAAAGAGCGCCAGGGCAATCAAAACGATCAATTTACGTCCCCAGATATCGGACAATTTTGCCCAGATGGGGCCAGCTGCGGCATTGGCAAGGAGATAGGCGGCGCCGATCCATGTGTATCCAGCAGCGGAGGAGAGGTCTGCGGAGATGGTGGGTGCGGCGGTCGCAACGATTGTTGCGTCGAGGGCGGCGACAAATAGCAAGAGCTATCGGCGTTAGCCACTCAAAAGGCTCGGTTTGACTCCCAACCTGGTCGAGGTTGGGGGGAAGATGGACGTACAAATAGCGCAAACACAATGGCGAAAAGCTGCCATCCGCTCCTCCTCTTCCCGTCACTCGCAACTTCAATATCTGTTTCAAACCTGCTTGCAGTGTCGAGGGCATCCCTCGAGTCCCGACTTGTAGGTCCAGCGACAGCCAATTCGATGCCATGCTCCATCTCGTATGCGACTACTGGCGGGCGGCACGATCAACCCATACATATATATGGAATGCAAGAGGGATGACTGTGGAGTGAAGAGATTTTTGTTGTCATCATCCAAGGGCTGAACGGCATCCCCGCACCAATGAGCCTATCAGAGGCGGAGGTCACCGCTTCGTGAGTAAGAACTTTTACCCAATGAGGCAGGCAGAGCGCCCTTCCGCGTGCATAGGCGACATCTGAAAGCGCTATGAAGGGCGTTTCAGCACACCAAACTCTCACACATCAAAATTGGGGTCGAGGATGCGGTCCCAGATACGGTGGTGGACTTTGAATACCAGGGACTGCTGCCATTAACTCCTTTTAGCCGTATCCACCCGCGATCGAACCGTGCAATTCTATGCCCAATCTAATCTGGTCGTAGCCACAACAAAAGAAACACAACAAAGTACAAAGACAAGCAAGAAGCACACCCAAATCCTAGACAACCCAAACCAGTCGGTCGAATCACCGCCCAAATCACTCAATGATTTGCATCTCCTCGGTCCTCTTCTTCGCAAAGGTGTCCTTGTGATCGTCCCATACGCGCTGGAGCTCGCGCATGTACTCGGCATGCACCTGGTCGACGTAGTCCTTGTCGGGGGTTTTATCCTGAACGACGCGGATGGGCCGACCAACAACGATGTTCATGGGCCGTCGATAGGGCATCATGCCGACGTCGTAGTTGAAAATGCCGCGCGCGTGGAAGATGGGAACGGTCCAACCCATGACTTTCTTCACGAGCAGTTGGATCTTGTTGATCCACGGGTGCGCGTGCGGGTCCAGCTGCTCGTAGATGTCGTTCTCGCCGAAGCCGAAGACCGGCACGAGGTCGGCACCTTGGCGAATTGCTAGTTTAACAAAGCCCTGGCGGCGGTTGAGAATGAAGTGGTTGGTGCCGGGCTTCGATTCCAAAGACTCGCGCGCCCCACCTACGACTATGGTGATGGCGCGACCCATGCCCTCTCCGTTCCGGCCGCCCTTGGACAGTATGTTCTCGCAAGAGTCGCGGGACACCGAGGCCAGTCCCATGCGCAGGGCATACTCGCGATAGAGCGGCAGCTTGAAGTTGCCATCGAGGGTCAACAGTGTGTTTGTGATGCCAGGGAACAAGTTCGAAAAGCCCAGGGCTTCGGTGGCAAAAGCGGCAAAGGCGCCGTGGGAGATGATGCCGTGCGGGTGGTAGCCGAAGACGTACTTGCGCGTAGGCTCCAGCTCCTCAGAGCGGTGGAGACGCGCGGGGAAGTACGAGGCAAAGGCAGACCAGATGCTCGACCTGCGCCACCGCTCGCTGCGGAACGAGAGCTCGCCCGAGGAGCCGGCGTTGGAGAAGAGAACGTAGAGCGTGTACGGCAGCAGAATGGGCCACAGGAGGGGGATGGTGCAGAGGAAGAAGAATATCGAGACGAGGCCGGCGATGCTGAGCGTGTGCATGAGGACAGCGACGGTCTGCAGGCGGCGCTGGAGGGGGACGTTCCACGGCGCCCACCGGATTCTGTGCTGTCAGCAAGTTGCTTCGTTATTTACATGTGTAGCCACCCGATATACGCACTTGCTCTTGGACCACCCCGCACCTGCCTGCCGGCCCGTCTGCAGCGTCGAGTCGCGGCGCGCCAGCGGCTTCGTGCCGGCGGCCGGCTTGACGCTGGTCAGGGCATGTCCGTTGCCGTCGGCGTGCTTCTCAAAGGCGTCGCCGTGGATGTGCTCGCCGTGCTTGCGGCCGATGGACCCGTTCGACGACGACTTGAGCGACACCTTGCGGCGGTGGCTGCGCGTGGGGCTCTTTGGGCTGCTGTCCAGGCCCGCGCCCTCGAACTGCTGCTGGTCGCCGTCTGCGGGAGCGGGGGTGGGGATGGCGATGCGGCCGTTGGCCCTGATGTTCTTCACCTTGTCTGCGACGCGCTCCGACGTGCCGTCCGTCTGGCTGGCATGTGATTGCTCAAGCGGCTCCTCGGCAGCTTCGGCGTACGACTTGGGCGGCAGGTCGTGGGCGGCGCGCTCGTCGGGCCGCGAGGGCTCCGGGTTGAGCGACATGGCGAGCGATGGACTGCGGTAGCAATGTGCGCGGACGAGAGGTGGGAGAGGGGGGAGAAGCGGAGGCGGCGCGGGTCTTGCATGTGTTTTCGTTGCGGGTGGAGCACGGTCGAGCTTGCCAAAGCTAAAGCTTTCGTCATTCGGGGATGACGTCTGGGTCTGGGTCTGTCGGTCGCCGTGCCGGAAGCCGCGAGCATCCAGACGCCTCAGTGCCCAGTGCGCAGACAAAGGCGTGGGCAAGCTGTCATCTGCAGGCACTTGCGATGGAGTTCATGGGCGGTAGTACGATACAACCATCCATAAGGAGAATAAACCGTCGCATCCTTGCCCATGTGCCTGTGGCCGTGCCCGTTGTAAACGGTGCGCCGCCTGCGGCCCGATGTGGTTGGTTGCTGTGGCGAGTTACATCACGTGCAACAGTGGCCGAGGCTCCTTCCTCTCTCGGCGACGCGCCTTCTCCCACCTACTCCGGGCCACTGGCCATTCCTGCCGTCTTTCCTATTCGTCACAACGAGAACATGTCGGGATGAATGAATGAGATGACTCCTACCACACCTCCATGTCGTGCTCTTTCACGCTCCCCGTCGTCCCTTCCCCCCGGCTGAGCCTGTCGCTGCGGCCTTGTCACCGCCACCATAGCAGTACATCGACGTAACCACGGGAGCACCTTGGGCATGTCCTTCCAAACCACAGCAGCGCGCTCCTCGCGCATCAGAAGAGCGAAGAAACCAAGCGTCGCCGCTGCATTGGGCCTCCGGCGCGCTACCTCGTCCCCCTCAGCAGCAAGCCCTCGCAGGAAGCCGTCGCAGTCACCCAAGACGGACGCCTTTGACGAGGATGAGAAGCTCGAGGACACGGGCATCATCGCGTCTCTTACGTCTGACCTCAACTTCCGCGACGTTCCCCAGTACATGGAGTACATCCGCAGCCGCATGTTCAGTGACGTCCCCGAGAAGGCTGCCGGCATGAACTCGACTCGCGTAGCCGAGGTCCTCAACCTCAGGAAGGCGTTGCCGCCTATAGCCACCATAGCCCATGTAGATGCTTTGGGTGCCTCTTCAACGCGGACTGAGCGCGAGATCGTCGAGCTGGCCCAAGCTGGCGTGCTCCGCAGAGTAGTAATACCCCACCGAGGCGTTGGCGCAGCTGCAGTCGGCGATGGCCTCGTTTCTGTGAAGGACTGGCGAAGGCTCGTGCTAATACACCCCGACTTGAACGGGGAACTCAAATGTATGTCTCCATTCTCGACTAACCTTGAGCTCGCTCTGACTCGATGGCAGCAAAGTACCTCTCCGTCATGGAAGCTGGTCCCATATCATCAACCGTCGCCAGCACAGCCTTCACGCCAGTGGAACTCTCAGCACTGACAGCCGCCGGCTTTCTCACAACGACGACCCCCCCAGACACCCGGTCCTCACTTTTCGCAGCACCCGGAGCCGGCAGTCTCTCATCGCTTTCGACAGCTGGATCCCGCCATGCCGCAGGATCATTAGCAGCCGTCGGGGGCCCGTCGGCTTCTCAGCACATACCCGGCGGCGTACCTGGCCAGCGCCCGGCAACGGCAACATACTACAACTTCTCGCTTCCAAACACCGGATCGCACATGAAGCTGCTCATCGAAGCCCGCACCCATCTTCTCAATCTGTTGAAGAAAGCCAAGCACAAGGAGGCACCGCTTGATGTCCTTCGTCAGAAGTGGGATGGCGGCGTCACGGGCACTGATGAGATTACCGAAAAGAAAAAGGCCAGGGGTGAATTCGCCGGCATCCTGCCAGGTCGAACTAAGAAGTGGAAGCAGTTCTACGGCTTGCGGTTCGAATGGATTCTTGAAGAATGCGTCGGCGCAGGGTTGGTGGAATTGTTCGAAACTCGCAGTGTGGGTCGTGCGGTAAGGGTTGCTTGAAGCGCAGTCACCCCTGCGGCTTGAGGTTCACATTTTTCTTGTTCAAGTTGCGCATTTCACCTTTTTCGAAATCACTTTTTCATGTCCAAAATCGCATTTCAATCTCTGGCCATCCGGAATATCTCGAGCCGCCGAAGCACGGTCTATGTCCTTCTCTCCGCTGAGAACCTACAGTGCTCCTTTCATTCACCGACAAAAGGAGGGAAAGAGACCATCCCCCCGGCTACGGGGCTTTCTTTCCTGGATCGTCCAGATGGCCAAGCATGCCCACCCACCAACTACTCCACATTGACTCCCAGTCGCCCATGGCGACTTCACCGTCACCGTCCACGGCCTCGGTCTGGCCGCAACCACCGCCAAACGAGGTTTCCTGACCTTGCGGCGTCCGGCGTCGGTCTCGGATGGTAGCAGCACCGCCAACCGACGCCGGGATTTTACCAGCTACAACGAGCACATCGTACGCTTCCTCGTAGGCTCCCGACAGATGGTACGCTTTCTCGTCATCCAGAGCAGACACTCGAGGCTGGTCGAAGATGCTGATAGCCGTGGCGACCTCGTCCACTTCAGCACTGCCCTCGTAGTCGTGGTCGATGTCGGCCTCGAAGGCATCCATGGGCATGTTAGTGCCGCTAGCAGATCATTGGCATTACTGACCATGTTCACCTACCACGTCTTCCATGATCTCGTCCTCGATGGTGGCAGTGGTGACGTCAAGGCCAGCAGTGGCTATGGCTCTGTCAGCACTGCTAGTAGGCTAACGGCGGTTACTGTGCTTACCTGTGAACTCGCCCTCAGCGGCGTTGAACTCGGACACAATCTCCTGACTAAGGGCTTGCGGCTCAGCGAAACGTCTAGCGACATTTCCAAGGCCGCGACGCCGAACGGGATGCGAGATTGTGTCAGCCGATGAGCGAGCTCCTGATTGACAGTCGGCATGGGGATTAGCTGGCGGGGAGGACGAGGCCATGTCCATGTTGTTGTTGCCTCCACACAGGTCGCCCGCACACTCGGAAGCCCCGCCATGTTCCTGAAGTTCACGGGTCGAGGCTGAGCTGACCTCCGGCCAGCCATCGGCGAGCTCTTGGTCTGTGGTCACCGAAGGCACGAAGGGCGAGAGTGAGGAGCCGAATGCCATCTTGCTACACTGCTTGATTGATGTTGTGCTTGTTGCTAGCGCTGGACGTGCGGCGATGTGGAGGGGCTGGTTGACTTGTTTAGCCTTCAGATGAGGTAAACAAGAGCTGGCGGTGGTCTGCCTGGGTAGCCTTCTTGTTCCGTCGAAGAAACATGGGCCACGCGTGGTGTGAAAATGGGGAATCTCTGGGTAACGGGACGCAACAGGGCGAGATGTGGGTCCTAACTTGGTTGCTCAGTTGGCTACATGGTGCACGAACGGGTAATGGATCATATCAGCGGCTCAGCGAGGAAATCCGGGTTAGGGCTTTAAGTTGCATGCTCGCGAGAAATGATCGCTGGCACCCAAGCTACCGATTTTAAGAACTTATGCCAAAGCCTCGACACTACCGCATAGCTCGGATGAAATTATGATCCCTAGATGGCTTATCTTCGACACTTTTTTTTTTTTTTTTTTCCCCTAACGACCGCGCTGAGTCTTGGGAGAAGACTCATGCTTCGAATTGCATCTTCGCGGTACCGACGAATTGACCCATTTCTGCACACAGCCACGTACTCAAGATTCTGCATACACAACAGTAAGAGAAGCGGGAACCGCGGCCTCCAGCTCCACATGCAGTCTACTAAAAGCGGCCATACCGGCGATTTAGACCCCCGAGGGACCATTAGGTGTATAAAATGGCAGAAGAACAAGCGAGAGGCATATCCAGCTGCGCAGAATTGGAATTTGAGGATATGTCAACGTACAACAATGCGATGGCGATGGCAGTCCATGCATATCTCAATACCTCAAGATTGAGCCGCTACACGATTCGACCTTCCCAGAAGCGCTGATTGGCTTCGAGTGTCAAGTAAGACCAACGAGGAGGCGCCCGGAATCTCGGATACCCTACTTGCGATGTTGCTCAAGCTTTGAGTTTGTCCAACATCCGCCGAGCTGCCCTGCGAACGAACCACGAAACCGATTTGTTCCACACCCCGCGCTCTTCGCGCACAGAACAATTATGTTAGTAAACGTACCCGCTAGAAGCCTAGTTTGGGGCTTTTTCGTTGTCTGCAGCTCGACTGTAACTGACTTGAGGTCTTTACGGTCTTGGGATAAGCGCTCTCAATGCTTCGTCCTCTCAAACCTGAGCTTGGACTTGATCCTGGCTTGGATGGCGGCGTCTCTCGCGTATAGCAGCCTCGTCCTCACTCCACATTGCTACGAATCGAGTGTCGAGGTCTTCCTTTGCGGGATCTGCATGGTTGTTAAGCCTTTCCTCCTCGGACAGGTCTTTTGTAGACACCTGGATTCCATGCTTCGAAGGCTGGGAACTCGTGTGATCAGATGATTGTCTAAACGTATAAAAAATATCCGGCGGCGGCTGCTGTGAGGGACACGATGGAAGTCACAGGGCAAAGGTTGGAATTAGACATGTCTTCATTGAAATGACAGCTTCCTACGATGTCATAGAATTATTAACATCCGCAGCTTCCCTCTCATGCCGACACTCTCGCCCTCTAATCGCTTCGAAACTACGCAACCTCCTTCCGATCAGCCTCCACAATGTGCGACTCCTTATGCAAGCTATCAACATCCTTGCCCTCCGGACCCGAAAGTTCCCGCTCCCTCTCAAACCCGAACAAATGATCCATCTGGTCGATACGCAAACCCTTCGTCTCATGGATGAAGAAGTACGCGTAAATGCTTGCGCATACAAGGCACGACGCAAAGAACACGTACACGCCCCAACCCATACTGGTATACATACTCGGCAGTGCCCTTGTAACAACATACGTCCAAAGCCACACACTCATACCGGCGAACGGACCGGAGACGGAGCGCATCGACGAGGGGAAGATTTCGGCGGAGATGATCCAGGGCAGCCCATTCGCGCCAAACGACCACGTCGCACCAAAAATCATAATCATAGCGGTAGCGCCCTTACCCCCGGCAATCGTAGACGCAGATTGCAGGACGCCCGCAGTGGGATGCCCGACTGCGATGTACACGGCGAGGTAGTACTGGCATAAGGCGCAGGCGAGTGAGGATATGATCCAGGGCCATTTGCGACCGAACTTGTCGATGAACCAGGTGAAGAAGATTATGGAGCCGCCTGCTTTTATTATGCCGTAGACGCCGGTCCAGAGGGTGACGTCGGTGAGGCCGATAGATTTGAATATGGTTGGGGAATAGTCTGGGAAGAGGGGTTAGTCGGAATGAATTGGAGGTGTCCTGTGATGGTACTTACAGTTGATTGCAGCGGCACCCGACCACGCTTGCCACATGAACATGAGGAAGACGAGGAGGAAGCGGTTGCGCATGCCCTTGAGCGAGGCCTCGCGTGCCGCAGCCTTCATGATCTGACCGATGGTGGCATTCTCCGAACCGGTCAACAAGGCGCGTTCCTTGGCGATCTCGCTCTTGATGAACTGCACATCCTCCGCAATGTAGGGATGGTTTTCGGGAAGCATGCGAAGGAAGCTGTACACCTTGTACGCGTCCTCATCCCGCCCCCGCTTCAGCAACCACGTTGGACTCTCTTTCAGCATCGGAATCATCAACGCCAAAAGCCCTGCGGGAATAAGCTGCACAGCCATCGGGATTCTCCACGCAATCGTAGAGTTGGTGTCGATGTTGTGCACGATGCCGTAGTTAATCCAGAAGCCGATGACGGCACCGGTTTGGTAGAAGGACTCGAAGAAACCTGTCAGACGTCCGCGAATAGCGGGTGGGGAGATCTCGGCGATGTAGATGGGGGATACGGCGGCGATACCGCCGACACCGAGACCGGTCAGGAGACGGCCGGCGTAGATCAGGGCGAGGGATTTGGAGGGGACTATGCCAACAGTACAAAAGATAGCCCCAACGATGAAGATGCAGTCGCTGAGGATGACGGTCATGCGGCGGCCGAGGAGCTCGAGCGAGAAGTACATAATCAAGGCGCCAAAAAATCCGCCAGCGGAGTAGATTGAGGTGAGATTGCTCGATATGTCGTTCCTTTCCTTTGTGCTCATCTTGTCCATGCCAAAATCGCGTAGGAAGCTCTTCTGCGTAATGGTGGTGCCGATGAAGGCGGAGTCGTATCCGTAGGCAAGCACGCCCATGGAGATGGCAAGAGCAGTCGAGTACACGCGCCAATTGTACTACATGGTATCATCGGTCAGCACTCATCCCAAGTCAACGACGCTCATGTGCAGCAACAAGACTTACGACTTCCTTGGGCGTTGGCCTGTCCTCTTTTGCACGGCCGAACCCAGTCATCTTGAGAGCTTACTCTTGGAGCGTTTTGAGCCTTCAATGAAAAGGAAGAAAGTTGACGATGGTGATGACCACGAGGGCGAGCGTCGGCTCTTATAAGCATGGATTACGTCCCCAGGAGGATAGCTCCACAGTGCCGGCGCGCTGGAATTCCAGAAGCCGTGGTCGACGCTCGCAGCGGGGACGCGACCAGGCGACGCAATCCGACGTTCCCGCAGTGCGTGGAGGATGCGACAGGGACACTGGGGACACTGGGGACTCCAGGCGGCGTCATGGCCTGTGGAGCGCGGCGCCTGTCAGCTGCGGGACACTTTGTGGAGTGCAGATATGGGCGAGAGGCGAGAAGCGAGGAGAAACAGGACGAAACAGGCCCTGGCCGAGCAACGCTGGGGCTGTCGGATGCGCTTTGCTGTTGTGGGACTGACGCCGCGCTACGGATGCCGACGGCGCCGATGGACATGTCCGATCGAATCGCCTACTTCTCGCGCCAGGCAATGTCGTCGGGATGGCTGAGAATGTGGTTGTTCAAACCACATGATGTGGCGGTCGGAACATAGGTACCCCACGCGTCGGCCGTCTCGGAATCCCACTCGGAACGCGGGCGCGATGGGTGCACAAAATGAAGGACGCTGCCCTTTGGCAGCCATTGCTATCATTCTCCAGTTCTACACGCTTCAATCTCAAGATAGTCAAAATGCCCTCCAACGAGACCTTCTCCAACGGCACCGCCGCAACCCAGTACTCCTTCCCTCCTGGAATCCACGTCCCATCGCTCACATTCTTCACAAACGACAAAGCCCAGTCGATAGACTGGGAAACACAAGAGAAGCACTTCGAGTTCCTCATCTCAAATGACCTCCACGGCATCGTCATCGCCGGCACAAACGGCGAAGCCGCGACCCTCTCATCAGAGGAGAAGACTAGGCTCGTTCAGACTGCACGCAAGACAGCTCAAAGACTCGGCCGCGGCGACGTCCCCATCACAATCGGCGGCGTAGCAGGCTGCACCCGCGACGCCATCCAGCAGACCATTGAAGCCAAGGACGCAGGAGCAAATGCGTATCTCGCCCTCGTACCTTCCTACTTCCATTTCGCCATGTCCCAAGATGCCATCGTGGCCTTCTTCCAGGAACTCGCGGATGCATCGCCCATTCCTCTTGTTATATACAACTTCCCGGGCGTCGTATCAGGACTGGATGTGAACTCCGAGATGCTGGACATCTTGGGTAAACACAAGAATATTGTTGCGGTGAAGCTCACTTGTGGTGGGATTGCGAAGGTGGCGCGGATATCGGCGAGCTTTCAGAAGAGCGAGTTTGTTGCGTTGGCGGGGCAGAGTGATTGGTTGATTCCGGCGTTAAGTGTAGGTGGGGTTGGGACGATTACGGGGGTTGCTAATCTTTATCCCAAGGTGAGTTGCTGACCCTGCTTGCTCTGTACCCTTGCTTTTTCATAGGCTGATTGTTGCTAGACTTGCGTCGAAATGTACAATCTCTACCAAGCTGGCAAGCTCGCCGAGGCCTCTGCTCTTCAGATCAAGCTTTCCGTCACCGAATGGGGCTTTGGCAAGAGCGGCATAAACGGCACCAAGTATGTCGTTGCGCATAAGAGGGGATACCCGGAGACGAGTGCCGATTGCAGGCGGCCGTACCCGCGGTATATGGACGCGGAGAAGAGGAAGTGGGTTGTGAGTCAGGTGTCGGGATTGGACGAGATTGAGAAGTCGCTATGAGTAATGGGGCATAAACATTTTGACACGGTACATTTGGTTTGTCAAGGCACTGCTAGGAGGGCCATAAAAAACATCTGGTTATGCACAGAAAAGCTAGAAGTAGATCTATAGATACCAACGTTTCCCAAAGCATTCAAGCAATGAAAGTCCCAATTTATCCACACCTACAAATGCGCCTTCTCCAGCCTCTTCCCGTTTTCATCAAAATGGATCTGCTTCCCTGTGACAAGCGCTTCCTGCAACCAAGCCCCAATCTCCACTGCCCTCACCGCATTATCCAGCTGCATTGGCAAGGGCGTATCATCCAAACACGCATCCGTAAACTCATTCGCTTCCCTCACAAACGCCATCTCAAACCGACCATAATAATGTGGCGGCACCTCCCGCGTAATACCCCCCTTGTGGTAGTAGTTCACCAGTGAGCTCTGCGGGTTTAGGTTGATGCTGACCTTGCCCTCAGTGCCGATGACTTCGGTCACGTCTTCCTGCCCGTGCGCCATCATGCGCGAGCAGTAATAGTAGGCGATTTGGCCGCCCCAGAACTCAACGATGCCGACGGCGTTATCGACGTCCTTGTGTCGTGCGAGACCAGGTTGGACCGCGATGCAGCCGTGGGCGGAAATCGACTTGGGCTTGATGTCGGAGCCGAAGAACATGAGGGTCAGGTCAATGTCGTGGACGGACATGTCGACGAAGACGCCACCGGACCAGGCTGCGTACTCGACGAAGAAGCCTGGTTGAAATCAGAAAGAGGAAGCTGAGGAAGGGGTGGGGTGGGTGCAAAGTACCGGACGGATCATGCTTGTCGCATGTCTGCGAACGCAGGATGGTAGGGCGTCCAATGAGACCCTTCTTCGCTTTGGCATACGCATCGCGGTAGCTGTCGTCGAAGCGGCGGGAGAAGCCACACATGACTTTCAAATGCGGGCGCTTCTTTGCTTCTTCCACTACTTGTCTGCACTACAGTCTCGAGGATCGAGTCAGTTCACCAGGCCCACATCAGATGAAAGCTCGGTTTCTACGTACGACATCGATGCTAGTGCTCAATGGCTTCTCGCACAGCACGTGGAGATTATTCTGCATAGCCTTGATCGCCTCTTCAGCGTGCACTGATGTCGCGGTCCCGATCACGACGGCATCGAGCCCTTGCTGGGCAATCATCTTGTCGTAGTCATTGTATAGAGTGACGCCGTGGGGCTCCAGGTGCTCGCGAGCCCACTCCAGCTCTTTGGGATCGGGTGTAAAGGCGGCAACCAATTCAGCACGGGGAGTTCGATTCAGAAAGTTGAGGGCATGACGGTGGCCCATGCGACCGAGACCAGCGGCAGCGATTTGGAGTTTGCGAGGTGCCATCGTGAGATATGTGCGGCCGCAGAATGTTCAGAAGACAAATTTCCCGGCGTAAATGTCGCAGTGCGGAGGAAGGATGAACTATGCGAAATTCTATTGCGCCCGCTTATATACATTGTCTGCGTGTTCGGAGGAGGTTTTCGCGTCTTTGGGCGCTTGTGACGATGCATGTTGGCTACGGATCCGTGGTTGGTGAGTTTACTTCGGAGGAGGTTTTTGCATGCCGTTTGAATGAGAAGGTCGCGCGTATTAATCCACGGTTTGCTTAACGCACGGGGAAGTCTTCCCCGCTCGTTGGCTGCCTTCATCGTAGCGCGCTGTTGGATGGAAACATGATCGGCCACAGCACAAAAGGCACATGGACACCAGAAAATTCACGTAAGAATCCGCCAGAATCACCAGGAGGGGGCCCACATTGAGTCATCGAGTCAATTGGGTTCCACACATACCTGCCTTGCTGAATCGTAGAGGCCCGACACAGTCTAGATCACGTGATACCAGAATGTCACGTGCAGCAACATGCGGGAAAACTTTCTACGAATGGCGGCCGGCTCCGTGAAAACTACCCTTTCTCAGAAACATCCCCCACCCGCCGTCTAGCCAGACCCACATCCGACGATGTCATTGCCACGCAGCGGAAGCGTCCAAAAGATGCGGGGTAAACAGCCCTGGCGTCGTCATCAAAAGCAGTTCGATTTCCCGGGCCCAACGTAGCAATCATGCCATCTCAACCTCACTGATTCCATTTCCCCAGAATGCGGCAAAGAAGCGGCTGGCAAGTCTAATTCCCCGCATGTCCGTTTGACACAGCGCTAATTCCCCACAGCAAGGCCTGTCGCGAACGTCATATCAAATGTACGACTTCCGAGGCCGTGTTCCAGACCTCCCGGTGATATGGCTGATGGGATGTTTCCTCGCTGAGCCTCGATAGGCGTGAAGCTTCGCGATTCCGATAAGTGCAAGTACTGCACTGAGCGGAAAAGACCCTGCATCCGCGGCAATGCATTTCGCTTCCGGCCCGTGACGGCGGTCAAGTTCAACGCCGGGGAGGATGTCGGCTCTGCGGAGCAGTCCCTAGAATTCCGGGGAAATCAGACATGGGTGCAAATCCCAGCGTCCTGTGCGTCTCTCGGTTATTGGCAGCCGGAAGGTGAATGCTGACATGGGCGTGGTAGTACGCTTTGTGCAACCAAACACCGACGGTGACGAGGAGAATGTGGAAGACGAGCCAGTGCCCGAGTCGGCGTCTGACGGATCGGATCCAACACCCCAGCTACGATTAGACAAGATCTATGGATCTGGAAACATCGTCGATGATAGCCTCTTGACCTACCGAAGCTCATCTCAGCCGCTGCAGAGGACAGACTCGTATGCATCGCACGACCTCAGAACAATCATTGAGTATCCAGTCAACCTACCATTCCTTCCGCCCATTCAGGATGTTCTGAATTCCACAACCCCGCCGGTGGGAGATGTGACGAGTGAGCAGCATCTTGACCGAGCGAGCTCGTCAGGCCTGCTGACAGGATCGGCTGACTGGTCAAGAGGGCCACCATCGAACAAAAACAGCTCACCTTCGGTACAAAAACGAAGTCCAAATGACACAGCTCACATTTCGCCCTTCTCCAACTCTGCGTTCTCTCCGAATTCTTCGCTCACGTTACGGTGGCCAGTCAAAAACAGCTACGAAGCGCGCCTCTTCCACCACTTCATCGTCCACTGTACGGACTGGATCGACGTCTGCGATCCCCGACGCCACTTCGAAAAAGAAGTACCAAAGCGTGCAGCGCATTTTCCTGTCATTCTGAATGGTATCTTGGGCCTCGCTGCACGTCATCTATGGTTGATGGGCAAAGTCGAGGAAGACCTCTCACAACCATACGTAGACCAGTGCTTGGAAGCGCTCATTGTCGCGCTCGAAGATCCTCTTGCACACTGGGACGAAAATTTTCTGGTCGCCGTAATTCTCCTCCGACTTCATGAAGAAATGGGCGATGCAGACGAACAATGCCATCACTTTGGGACAGCGCGAATACTGAACAGCATCTCCTCCTTCGCGGCCGACGGTGGCCTCCGGGAGTCGGCCAGCTGGGTGTCACTCCGCCAACACATCTATGTTTCTCTTACCACACAGCAGCCGCTCAACCTCAGTCTCGACAACTACAAACATTCTTCAGTCTTCAGTGACTATGACGACGAGTCTTGGACAAACCGTATCATCTTCCAATTTGCAACCATCTTACAGCATGTCTTCGAGGATGCCACTTTCTCCAATTCCCTCACTCGGGAAAAATGGGCCGACCTCGACGGGGACGTGGAGGAATGGAATCGCACGAAGCCATGGTCATTCGCACCCCTCTTTGCAGAAAGGGACGTTGGCACTACGTTCAATGGATCGTGGCCGGATCTCCCCACCGCACAAGGCGTCGTTGCAGTCGGTCTGCAATATTATCATCTCTGTAAAATTCTTCTCACGATTTACTCGCCGAACGCTTCGCTAGTTGGTCTTGCCGGAGTCCGGGCGCGCAAGGCAACAGATGCAACGATACGAAAGCACATACGGATCACGATCGGTTATGGAATCAGCAATGTCCATTGCGGCAATGCGATGTTCCAAGGGAGTCACATACTGAGCGCCTGCGGGGCGTATATCATCGATAGGAACGAGCAACAGGCTTGCGTGGAGTATTTAGAAAGCTTACAACGGCTCATTGGATGGAGGACAGATAAAGTGCTCGCTGACTTGCGCGAGCAATGGGCAAATTGAATATTGTTCAAAGCAATTCGCGGAATTAATTATGCACATTACGTATTGAAGGCCCGATTTGGCGCGCTATTGTCGGCAACATTGAAACCATACGAGTCAGTCAACCTGGCCGGGAATGCCGCTAGCCCCATAAAATTTCTCATTCCCCGCATCTTAACACGCCCGCATCTGACGCTCCGGGGCGTTCTCTACGATCTAACAACCCTAGCAATCGCTAGAGTCCGTCTCCTGTTCCATGCAGCGTGCGCGCATCCATCTTTTCGGATGTCACAAACCGCGCCTCAAGAACAGTCAGAGCAACCACCGCCCGCTACTCCCGTCGAGGAAACCCCGGCAGCACCCCGGCCCGCGCGGTCAAAGAATGGGTGCAATGCATGTCGGTGAGAGGAGCCACATACAATAAATCTACCTTAAACTGACGACTTTAGGAGGAGAAAAGTCCGCTGCAACGAACGACGACCGCGATGCGGGCACTGTGAACGACTGAATCTGGATTGCACGTGGAATCGCCCTTCAGCTTTACGAAACAATACCGCGTCTTCATCGCATTCACAGGCTAGCGTTAGCCCCCAGAGTGCAGTGCAATCTCATTTTGCCCAAGGCCTACCGTCCATTGATGGCTTCGGGATGATCGGAAATAGCTTCTTCGATTTCTCAGGACCCCTCGGCATGGGTACATGGGACGAAGCAATGCTCCTTAGCCCCAACTCTTGGCCTACCGATCCCGCCATGTCAAATGCGCACATTCCCATGGATATCGTGCCCCAGCCGATTCACCAGTTAACATTGGGCCATTACCAGGGACGGCAGCCACCGCCTACAAGTGGTAGCATCGACTCAATGCCGGAACGTAGCGCACCACAACCTGATCCAAATTCGACTTCGCCATTCTCCTCGGAAGGCCAGCCTCTACCAGCAGGAGAAGACGACTTCCTCATCAACAAGTTCTTGCAAATGCTCATGCCGCCCATCCTCACGCCAGTAGAAATAGGCCCAAAGTGGGCTTCCACAAGAGCGTTCTTCGGCTCAATGGCAGCGGACTCGTCGATGGTGAGGTCTGCAATCATGGCTTTTGCCGCGATGCAAATGCAAAGGAGCGGTTTGGGCAATGAGACCAGAGGGGATTGGCGGCCGTTGTACGACAATGCTACTAGGCAGCTATCAAGCGCCCTGGCGAAAAGGAGGAAAGGAGACGAGCAAGGAAAAGACAGCCTGAAGTACATGTTGGCTTCCATATTCCTGCTTACTTATACCGATGTAAGTTTGTTCCGCGTTGCACCTTTCTATCGCCATAAAGATTCAGCATCGCTTCATACGTCAGTCTTCGGGGTTTCCTCGCCTAATGCCGAGATTCAGCTGTGATCTATCATAGCCAACATCTCATCTAACATCCTACAGCTGCTCACCGAAACATTACCACGGGCGCATGCAAACCTCCGCGAAGCCTACGGCCTCATCCAAAACACGAAGAAGGATGCATTCTCCGTTCCAGAACGACGCCTCATATCCTGGCTTCGCCTACTCGATGCACGCGCTGTATCTACAGCTGGCGGTGAAGGCCTCTTTCTCGCCGACCCAGACGAGACGCTCTTCGACGCCTCACCTGCAGCCAACCCCGCATCAGAGCCCGAAACACTCGACACGGAGATTGAAGAGATACTTTTTGATGTATTGTACCACCCAGGCGTCGTCTTCTACCAGAAAGTTCAGTCCTTCGTTGGCCGCATCACGCGCATCGATCCCTGGCACCGAAGTCGTGGAACAGTTCAAGATGAGACTGACGTCATGGCTCTCGCCGCAAAAATCTCGTCGGATCTTCACGCCTTGTACGGCCAACGACCAGCACTAATGGACCACGCCATCGCTGGAAATCTCACCGAGAAGCATCTGGCCAAGAATCTCGCAGCCGCTCTAACGCGCAGCTTCCGCACTTACCTCGCGAATTACTATGCTTCCTTCCTCCATTTGCACCGCGTCGCATATGTCCAGTATCCCAAGACCAAAGATGTCAACGCTGCCATTGCCAATATAAAGCGGCTCGCTCATGTCATGGCGCAGACAGACGAGTCGTTGCCTGTAAACCTCCTCTGGCCGCTCCTAATGTGGGGCTGCGAAGAAGATAGCCAAGAGGAAAGAAGATGGATTATTGAGAGTATCAGGGGTCTGGAGAGCATTGCGACAAATGCAAAAGCTACGGCGGACTTGCTGGAAGAAGTGCAGAGAAGACAGGACGAAGGGAAGAGGAGAGTTGATGTAAGGAGTGTGAGCCAGGAGTATTTCGCGAGTCATCATTTTGCGATTGTGTAAAAGCATAACCGACGGAGATTCAGGTTCCGGCGTACAACTGCTACTGTCGTTCGATGACATGTTTTCATTTTCTGTTCGAGACGGGCTATGATCTTTATCCTCCCTTCAAAGTCACAGTTTGGCCATCGTAAAGCCCTTGACAGCAACCTCACCGCCCAAGGCTTTGGTCGCAAAGTTGAACACCGCAAATCGGTACCCCGTAAAGAACTGCCACGCATTCGTCATCGGAAACGCCGGTCCCAATTGCGACCACTTGCTCCCATCGGTGCTGTACCAGAACGTCGTTGTCCTTTGCGTTGATGTGCCAAATGCAGGTGTGATATCCGCCTGCACCCGTAACCAAAGGTCTGTGGTACCCGAATCAATGGTCGGTCCTGCGGCTGCAACAGTGCCGGTCGTGTTGGTGGCCCAGTTGGCATCCAGATTGAGGTTGTTGACCATGACAAGCTTGACTGCGGTGCCCTCCTTTTGGACGCCGATATAGGCGGCAATGTCACGGAAGAGCGCGGCTCCCGCGCGATCCCCATCTTTCATTTTACTAATGTCGAGTCTGAAGGTACCCGAAGACTTAGGACCGATGATGCGATGCGTGAGCGTGTTTCGCGCAGAAAAAAAGTCGTTCGTAACAGTCGCTGTTTGAAGCAAAAGCCCGCCTGCGCCGCCAACCAACCTGAACTTGCTGGTAT
Source organism: Lentithecium fluviatile CBS 122367 (assembly GCA_010405425.1). Classification (NCBI taxonomy): domain Eukaryota; kingdom Fungi; phylum Ascomycota; class Dothideomycetes; order Pleosporales; family Lentitheciaceae; genus Lentithecium; species Lentithecium fluviatile. The sequence continues at coordinate 491,077 of MU005584.1, forward strand.
CCGGATTATGATTCCACTCCCACTCGTCGCTCAGCGCAGTACCCTGAAAGCTATCCGTCCCCACCGGCGCCGGCACCGTCTTGCTCGTCTGCACAGGCATCGGATACGTCTTTCCCCACGCATTGTCGACCTTAACAACCTGCGGCCACCCATCACTCGTCCAAGTGATCGGCGCAACAACCGGAATCCTCCCGCCCGGAAACGAATCCAAAAACGCAACATAATACCACTTCCCATCCCTGGTATCCACAATGCCACCCTGGTGCGCATAGCCCGCATTCGTCAACGGTCCCGCTATACTTGCCACCAACACTTTCATCTCGTACGGACCCCATGGACTCTTACTCTTCAGCACCCACTCCTCGTTCGCCGGCTTAGTCACAAAAATGTAGTAGTACCCGTTGATCTTGTACATGCGCGAGCCCTCGATGTAAGCACTGTCTGAGGTGACGTAGACTTGCTGCGATTTTACTTCGGCGGTGCCGTCTTTATTGAGTTGCGCGACCATGATTTTCGTGCTGCCGTAGGCGACGTACATGGTGTCGTCGTCGTCGACTAGGATCCCGCAGTCGTAGTAGCATTTCGACAGCGTCGCGGCAGCCTTCCAATTCCAGCTGCTCACTTCGCCGTTGTTTTTGAGGGCGTTGGTTCCGGAGGCGGTCCAGACATACGTTTTACTTCCATCCACACAGCCCATCCAATAAAACGTATCGGTCGAATTCCGGTACCGCAGACTACTGGCCCAGATGCCCTTGACGTAGCCACGGTCTGTGGCGCTGTTGAGATTGTACTTTGTGCCGAAGTTGAGGGTCGGCACGCTGTGTGTAACGGGCGTCCAGTTGACGAGGTCGTAGGACTTGAGGATTGGGGCGCCGGGAGAGAAGGCGAAGGTTGAGGAGGTGTAGTAGAAAGCATCGCCTATTCGGATCACTTCAAGGTCAGGGTAGTCTTCCCATAGCGGTGGGTTCGTAAAGGTTGTTGCTCGCTGGTCCAGGGCATTGGTGGCGAGTGGGCTTCCTGCACTCAGGTATAGGAAGGACGTGAGGAGTACCAGATATGCTCCTAGCTTATGCATCTTGGAACGAGAATGGGAAGTGCTTTAGAGGTACATTCTTCTTCATCTGAAGGATTCCGCGGGCTTATATGCGAAGCCGTTAGACGCTCCGTTTCATTCAACCGCCGGTAGACTATAGCAGAGTAGGCGGGAGATGGAGATTGATATACCGAGGTTTGCTCATGACGGAGGGACAAGTCATCTATGCTATTGGTGCAAAAATGGTTGGCTTTGGAAATAGACTAGGATAATTTCGCCGGGTTGATAATCAGGGTTTTGTTTCCCCGGATCCGCGACAGGGATCGTCGGACGGAACCTTTGATGATAGAAATAAAATATACTACAACGACGACCGAATAATATAAATCGCTGGCACAGGTAAGAAGTGTCGGAGCTGGCCCCGAAGAACAACATTAAAGTCTTAATGTCCGTCCCTGCATAGCGAGACACCCGGTGTGGCGAGACAAATGAGGGGTAGTTTGACTTTCAACAGCTGTAAAGACTACGCGCACAGCGAATATTACTATAAGTCTATAAAATTAATCTGCTATAGCTAATCCTAAATGTCTATAACTACCTCTCTTATAAAAATTATGATTGTATCGTTGCCTCCGCGCCTAATTTATAAAGCGCCTTCTTTTGTTTAAGGCACTGCATGGTAGGCGGGTGTAGGCACTCGAGAAGCAAAGGTATAGATTTGGATAGGGATTAGACGAATCCTTGCGGAGTCGTAGTGGTGCAACACTAAGGCTATATAAGGGCCGTTACGTAACTAGGCACGTGCTAGGCCTATTCTAGTAAGATGCTAATAAGGAGTAAAAGTAGACATTATATAGCCCCCCCCTCCTGTTACGAGGACGCAACGAGTAGGCCTTTCGTTCTTACGGCGAAGACTAATTAATTACTACGTGCGATATTTAGATAGATATAAGACGTTATATATAGAACAGAAATAATAAATAGATGCAAAGTAGAAATACTTAGGGGGCAGTCTATTGTTACGTTCCTAAGGGATAGCTAGTCCGATAGGGGTAGGGTTGGTTCTCGGGCAGGAGCGATAAAGGGGAGAAGAGGTTGTTAGTTACGCAAGTAAGTAACCAGGTAGTTAATATTAAAGTTATAAGACAGATAATTTAATAAGGCTTATTAGAATCTAAATAATAGATTAATAAATAAGTTAATTACTAGGAACTATAAGGGTTTCTGCTATTTCTATATACCTATAGTTATAAATTAATAGTTAGTTATAAGGCTATTACTAGTTATAATAGTTTCTATTATAACTACTAATAGTCCTTAGCGTAGCTATTAGTTATGTAACTTATCTCTAGTTAGTAGTTATTCCTTTCGCGCATGCCCTTAGCAGTTATAAGGGCACTGGCAGCAGAAAGAGGACTAGATGAAAAGTACATAGTATATTAAGAGATTAGACGAATCCTTACAGAGTAAGGGGGTTTAAGGCTAAGACTATATAGGGCTGGTTACGTGCTAGGGCCGGGCTAATAGATACCTAGTAGTTCTAGCTAAAGAGGCATTATAATAGCCCCCCTCTTTTTATAACGTTATTCTAATGTTATAAAGTAGAGAAATATATAATGTCCTTTAGGTAAAGTTCCTAGGTACTACTAGATAAGTCTTAGGATTCTATTAGGTTACCTATAGAATACTACTAGAGATTTCTTAGAATTATAGTAAATAGTCTATCTAGTTACCTTACTAATTACTTAGCTTACTTATTACTAATATTAATTCTATAAAGAGGTAATAGAGCTGTTAAGTAGGTATTTATTACGTTTACCTAGAGTAGCGCGTTTACGCGTACTTTCTAATATAGTTTTAGTTAGGTCCTATAGAACTTACGGCTAGGTATTACTTTATTAAACTTCTAAAAAACCTCCTATAGAGGAAAATAGTATTATATAGAAACTTTAGTAGACCTATTACCTATAAGTAATATACTAAGATTTTAGTGCGTATCTAGATACTATTTATACTAGGTGTTAGTTAGAGTATTTGCGCGTAATATAAGTAAATATTTTCTAACGCCCCTTTTATGCGTAGTCTACTATTAGAAGCTCTTATAATTTCTTTTCTATTCTTAGTAGTTCTATAATTAGTTGTTTATAAACTTATAATTAAGTATCTATAAATACTTTAGTACGCAGGGTCTGCTACTATAGCGTATTACTTATATTATAGTAAGGTTCTATTTATAAACTTAACTTAACTATACTTACCTCTTATAAGGTTAAGCGCTAATTATATTAGTAATTTAGCGTAAGAATTAAATTCTCTAACTACCTTCTATAATAAGTAGGCTAAGGTAGTAGTATATAGACTCTAAAACTTACTTATAACGTTATTAGTAAGAGGCTAGAGAGATAAACGCGCTAATAGCGTTATATATATAAAGGTAGGTAATAGGATTTATATTTCTTTAATTATACTATAATATCTACTATACTTATTATACCTCTTTTATCTCTTACTACTACCTCTAATAAGCTAATTCTAGCTTATATCTATAAGCTTCCTACCTATCTAGAGTCCTAGCCACCTCTTATATAAACGTAGTGCCTAGGCTATCTCTAATAGTTTACTAATAAGGCTTACTACTAGACTAGCAGAGCTAAGTACCTTACGCAGTACTATACTAATAGAAGCTTTTATAGCTACTCTAATATATATTCTAAGTATTTAGACTATATTAAGCATAAGAAGACTTATAAACCTATAAGTAATACTAGAGCTAGAGATATGCTACTAACTTTCTATATAGGTTCTACTATAGTTCTACTACGCTTTTAACATTCTTACCTAGCTACTTAAGTATATAGTTAAGAAGAGTACTTAGGCTAGAGAGGCTATATCTAGTTCTTAGGAGCGCGTTTATTAGTACGCTATAGCGCTAAACGTAGGTATTATTAATAAGCGCGCGGTTTATAAGTGTAAGAATATTTATATTAATAGTAAAATAATAGTGCGTTAGTAGTAGGCTGCTAAGTATATATATAACTTTAAGAGATATAAGGTATACTTATTATCTCTCTTAAAAGCTCTTACTAATTATTATAGTATAGTTTAGATAGTATTAGAGCTCTTAAGCCTTTTAACTTTATAACTAATGCTATACTAGAGTTATAGTTTACTACACTTTATAATAATAATATATAGTAACTTAAGAGCTTATAAAACTATAATAGGTGCTAGTTCTACTTTAAGAGTAAGATTTTAATAGCTTTCCTTAGGGGTAGCAGTACTTTGCTAGTTACCTTTAATAAAAGAGGAAATTTACTATAGTTCTTAGGCACTAGGTCTATACTAGGCAGCTAAGCTACTATAGGCTCCCCTCTTCTATAGTAGTATACTACTAAAATAATATATATATCTATAAATTATAGCTTATCTAGTTCTCTATAACTTCTTACCTACTTATAATAAGCTTTTAGCACTTTACTTTAAGAAGTAATAAATACTAAACTAAGGCTTCTTATATATATTAAGAAGTATACTAGTTTTTACCTAGGGCTATTATTCCTATATAGATATAGAAGTGTTATTATATATAACTTTTACCTAAAACTATAGTTTTATATTAGCTAGAGGCGCTGTATATAGTATTACTACAGCCTTACTTAGAGTAGCTATAGCCTACTTCTTTATAGGTCTTCTCTGTTATATCCCTAAGCACTTCCTATAGAAGTTACGCTTACTTAGGTAAGATAACTAGTTATCTAGGTGTTTTTAGTATTTTTAGAGGACCTTATTATAATAATTAAGATTCTCTTTAACCTTCTAAGTAGCGTCTTCTAATAGCTACCCTAGCTATTTAATAAAAAACTTTTACTAACTATAGGTAACCTTATAGGTAAGAATTACCTCTATCTTATATTAGTTATTATTAGCGAGTTTAATATTCTAGACTAGGCCTAGTTTAAAGCTACTACCTTTATAGAGTTTAATCTATTTCTTAAGTAAAGAAATATAAAAGATAGAATATAGCTAGGCTATAGATAGAGGTAGGTTAAGCCTATACGCTAGCTATCTATACTATTCCTTAATAGTAAATAGGCCTAGATACTTTACATCTAGCTTCTTACTTATCTACTTAGTTTTAATATTAGTAGCTTTTAATAAAACCTATTTACTAATAGTAAAGTATTTATTAGTCTACTTAGAATTATACTAGGCTTACTAGTGTTATTAGGCTTATTCTAACGCCTTATAGGTGTCTAACTAATTCTCTACCTACTTCTTTAGATATGCGTTCGCGCGCTAGCGTATTACTAAGGTTATTATAGGTATTTCTTAGAAGTCTAGTAAAGGCTATAGCTAGTAATTATCTAGCATACTATTAAAGCCTTATAACTTAATACTAAACGTAACCTTAATTAGACTCTACCTATAAGCAGAGTAAGCTTTAGAGTTATATATATATTCTACTATAGGTAGTAAGCTATACTAGTTATTTATTACGGTGCTTGCCCCTGGCTAGCCACCGTGCTACATTCGCTTGCGCACAGACCAGGGCACCGTATATATAGCTAGATCCTCGCTTCTCTCCTTTTCTCTCCTTATCTAGATGTCTTAAGCTATTATAGCAGCTGTACGTAGCTATTAATTACCTTAGATCTAATACTTACCTATCTAGCGTTTAATAGTAATGCACGTTACCGTAACATTATATCTAGATTCTTAATTAGGCGCTAGGGTCTAATTTAAGTATGTTCCTAGACGCCTATAATAATACTACTAATATAATACCTATAATAATACTACTAATATAATACCTATAATAATACTACTAATATAACGCCTATAATAATACTATACTAATATAACACCTATAATAATACTACTAATATAACGCCTATAATAATACTACTAATATAACGCCTATAATAATATTACACTAATATAACGCTAGCAACAAGACAAAGCCTAATAAGCTAGAAACTAGACACTATTAAGGCTTAAACTGTTCTTAAAGCCTTTAGAGGTTTCTAGAATAACATCCTTAAGAGCTCTAATATTAAACTAACGCTAGTACTATACTGCTATTAAGAGATTAAGTAACAGCTCTCTCTAACTAATCTAATAATAACTAATTGCGCTAATACGCCTATAACCCTAACTAACGCTAGCACTATACTATT
>MU005584.1:534671-593094 GCA_010405425.1 Lentithecium fluviatile CBS 122367
ATTAGGTCCGCGTTAGTAGCTATAATAGCTAGAGATAGGGATATAACGTAATATTATAAGGACGTAATAAGTAGGCCTTTAGTTCTTATAGTAAAGACTAATTAATTACTGCGTATATTATCTAGGTAATATAAGACGTTATATATAGAATAGAAATAGCAAAATAGGTGTAAAGCAGAAATACTTAGGGGGGTAGTCTATGCTTCTAGTACGCAGACTAACTGCTAGTTAGGGTAAAGTTTAGAGAATAGTTCTAGGCGTACTAATAATAGTATAAACAGGACTTAGCAGTGTTAGGGGATCTAGGGAGGATATTATAATATAGATAATAAGATTAAGCAGTATAATATCGCGCCGTTAAATATATATAATATAGATAAGAAGGGCTTCTTAATTAGGATAGTATTAAAAATAAAGTATATGTTCTTCTAATAGTAATATAATTAAGGAGGCGTTAAGTAGGTACTCTAGAATAGTAATAGAGAGTAGATATTAACTATAGCTTATATATATACTAATAGCAGCTCTCTTAATTCTACTCTAATATATTAGACGGCTTCTAGTAATATCTAGAATATATAGTTATAAGATTTTAATTCTTAAGAGCACTAGGTCTTTTTTACCTTATTACTATCTATCGCGTAGAAAATACGTCTATTTTCCCTACTCTAAGTACATATACCAGTTAAGTCGAAGAGAGCCTAAGGTAATCCTTTTACTATTATACTATCTAGATAGACGAATAACAAACTTAGAATTACCTAGCTTAAGAGATGCTTTTAAAAGGAAACTAAGAAGAAGATAAAGCGTAATTATTAGCTTCTAATCCTTAATAGGTATAGCTTATACGTTACTATAAAGTTTATTAAATTCTATAATTAAAATTAAATTCTTCTTACTATCTATCTACTATATTTAACTTATACGCTACAGCCTCTAGATATCTACCTTTTTAAGCCTCTATTAGCTATATATACTAAAGAGCTTACTAAATATATATATAATAGTTAAGAACTTATTATTACATTCCTATAGGGTAGCTAATCCTATAGGGGGTAAGTTGGTTCTTAGGTAGAAGTAGTAATAGAAGAGGAAGGTTGTTAGTTACGTAAGTAAGTAACAGGAAGTTAGTATTAAAGTTATAAGATAGTTAAATTAACTATGCGTACTAGAATCTAAATAATAGATTATTAAATAAGATTAAATACTAGGAACTATAAGGGTTCCTGCTATTCCTATATATACGTAGTTTAGATACTAGTAGTTAGTTATAAGACTATTATTAGTTATAATAGTTTCTATCGCGACTATTACTAGTCCTTAGCGTAACTATTAGTTATGTAAGTTAGTAGTAGTTAGTAGCTATGCCTTAGTACGTATCCTTTAGCGGCTATCTAGGTAACTAATTAATTATCTAAATACTTATTTAACCTACTAGTTATAATATTATTCCTCCTCTCTATAAGATTATTCTTAATTACCTAATAAGTTAGTAGGGTGTTACGACCAGTGGGTCGAACAAGTAACAGGAATAATAATTAGTCACGTACCTAGGCGCTAACGAAGGGTACTAAGACACGAACACTAATTATTGCTATATTACGTAATTAATAGCCGCGCTAAGAACTATTAATAGCTTTAGTAGGAACTATCGCGACTATTAATAGTCCCGTAACTAACTATTAATACTAGAGCTATGTGTATATAAGAATAGCAGGAACCCTTATAGTTCCTAGTATTTAACTTAGTTAATAATCTATCGTTTAGATTCTATTAAGCATAGTTAATTTAACAGTTTTATAACTTTAATACTAACTACCTGTTACTTACTTACGTGACTAACAACCTCCTCCCTGTCGTCGCTCCTGCCTAAGAACCAACTTACCCTTATAAGACTAGCTACCCCGTAGGGACGTAACATAGGGTTAGCTTATAAGTAGGTTTACCCTACCTACCTTATAAGCGTTTTATAGTTATTATATCTTCTAATTCTTATAAATATTAACTTTGCCTTTTCTATAAAATTATTACTACTAACACCGTTGCTAACGTTTCTTATAATAGGTATTTTTCTAAAAACTTATATTACTATATTATACTAAATTCTTACTTAAAGTATATAGAGTGTATACGCGTAGGGAAGCTGTACGTTAATATGTCTTAGTTATTACTTAACTAAACTAGAGAGGAGTACTAAGTAAAGGTAGATATAGATAAGAAACTATTAGTAGAGGTAATTTCTTAGTTATTATAGAATAAGAAGATTCTAGTATAGGCTAAGAAGCGCGCTACAAAGAAGGCTGTATATCTTACTTTAGAACTTAAGGCTAAGGGTAAGGTAGTAAGCGCTAAGGTAGACTATCTAGCTACTTCTATTAGTATAAAGTTTTTGCTAATAATATAGTCTACGCTGCTTACTCTAGATAACGTAGTAGCAGGCTACAGTATCGCAGACGCTAGCTTGCCTTTAGGGTCTTTATAGGGTACGTTATCCTTATTAGTTCTTATTTTAGGGTTATGTTTGTCTAGTATAGTAGTAGGTATTAAATCTTAGTCTTACTTTCTTAAGTAACTATTAACAGTTCTATAGGTTAGCTTTAGGTTTCTATATATTTTCTAATTCTAGGTAGCCCTTTTATTTTATTAGCTATTTCTAGTAGAAGTTACTATCTTAGAAGTTCTATTAATCTACTTCTTAGTACCCGCGTAGTGCTTTAATTTTATACTTATTATCTTTATTCTTTTAGTAGTAGAAGGTTTTCTATAATAGTGTTTTAGGGTCTACTATTTCTAGGGTAAATATATAGAACATTAGATAGACCTTTATATTACTTAGAAGTTAGAGTTTATAGTTTACTAGGCTAATTTATTTAAGAACTAAAAATAGTCTAACTTTTATATAGTCTAATCCTTTACTAGGTTGTGTTATGCGAAGATTTTTTATAAGCAGATATACTCTATCCCCCTTCTTTAGCTAAGGTGCCGTTTTTCGTTTTTAGTTATTATATTTAATGCTTTTTTATTATACTTTTTATATGTTTTCTTTTATTTCTTCTTATACTTCTTATATAGTTTTTACGTTATTAGCTACTATTTTAGTTTATATATTTATTAGTAGAATTCTTTTAAAGAGATATAGGTGTCTTCTGTAGTTTGCATAGAATAGTGTTTATCCTATTACTTTTAATTTCTTATTATTATATACTTGCTAGGCTATTAGTAGTAGTAATATCTAATTATTTTATAGTTTATTACTATATATTTTTAGGTAGGTTTTTATAGTTCTATTTATTTATTCTATTTATCTATCTATCTGCGGATAGTAGGCTGTTAATAATTTTTATTTTATTCTAATAAGTACTATTAGTGTTATCTAGTAGTTAGATATAAACAGCTTATCTCTATTACTAATAATTATTCTTAGTATTTCGTAATACCTAACTAGTTAGTCTAGGATTATAAATCTAAGTTATCTTACTGTATAGGTATTATAGAATAAAATTATCTCTACGTACTTAGTAAATTAGTTAATAATTACTAGTATTACGTTATAGAATATATTAGTTACTAGGTCCTTAGAATTTAGTAGTCTAGTAATAAAGTCTATGGAAATATTAGTCTAAGGTTTATCTAGAATCTAGATAGCTTACATTTCTCTATATAGTATATAGGTGCCGTGTTTATTCTTCTAGCAGTCTACACATTTTTAAATATAGTTCGTAACCTTTTACTTTATTCCCTTAAACTAGTAGTTACGTTAGATAAGCTCTATAGTCCTTATAATGCTAGGGTGTCTAAACATTAGGTTATTATAATATTACTAGATAATCTATTCTTATTATTCCTCTAGTACTTCTTATTCTACTATAAGAAGGAAGTTAAGTTCTTATACTAGGCTAAGTATTCTGTTATTATTTTGCACTAGGATAGAAGCGCGTATAATAGTTTTATCTTTAGCTAGGTTACTTCGTTAGCTAAGCGCATTAGAGCGTTCGTTTTCCTTGCTAGATGTATACATAATTTTAAACTTATATTATCCTAGTGTTTTAGACTATCTTACTTATTATAGCGTAAGGTCTTTTATAGTTATAAACCTTAAAAGGTTCTTATAGTTAGTAAAGATAGTAAGTTTAAAACAGCTGTGTGCGTAGATTCTCTAATATTTAAGTACTTTAATAATTACGTATAGCTTCTTATTATAGATATTATATTAGGTTTTAGCTCCTGTAAGTTTGTAAGAGTAATAGGCGATTAAGTGCTATTTTTTATTTTATTCTTATTTTACATATGCGCTAAGTGCTTAGTTACTTATATTAGTTTTAATTTATAGCAGCTTATTATCTTTAAAGTTAATAAGTACTAGTAGAGTAATGCATGCGGTTTTTAGAAGTTAAAATAATTTTTCTTATTTAGTAGACTAGTTAAAGGGTACGTCCTTTTTTATAAGTTCTGTAAGAGGTAAGGTAATTTCTAAGTATTCTTTAATAAACTATTAGTTAAATCTGTAGAATCTTAAGAATTCTTAGATATTCTTTACAGTCTTTAGCTAGGGCTAGGTTTAGATTTCCTTAATTTTATCTAGACTTATTTAGATTCCTGTTATAGTAATAATAAATCCTAGAAACTTAAGTTCTTAGACGTAGAACTTACATTTCTTAGGTTTTAGTTATAAGTTTACCTTTACTAGCGCTTATAGTATTATTATAACGTAGTTAATATAGTCTTTCTCTCTTTCTAAGTAGATTAGAATGTCGTTAAGATAGGCTATAATAAATATATTAAGGTACTCTCTAACTACGTTATTAATTAGCGCCTAAAAGATTGCTAGCGCGTTTATAAGTCTAAAGGGCATAATAGTATATTTATATAGTCTATATCTTAACTATACTGCTGTCTTCTATTCTTCCCCTTCTTTTATTCTTATAAGGTAATAGCTATCTTATAGATCTAGTAACGTAAAGATTTTTACCTTCGCGAGTCTATCCTATAGCTTACTAGCGTTAGGTAGTAGATACCTATTTTTAATAGTTATTACGTTTAGCTTTCTATAGTCTACGTAAGGTTGCAGTTCTCTATCCTTCTTAGCTATAAAAGTAAATAGGCTAGCTACTAGTAACTTTAAGGGTCGTATGTATCCCTTTTCTAGGTTTTTCTTAATAAAGTCTCTTTCTAGTTCTAGTTCCTTGCCTGTCTTTATATATAGTAGTCTAAAGGGTAGCGTCTTTCCTTTTTTTAGGTTAATTATAATCCTAGGCTAGTGCTTAGGTAGGTTTACTTTTCCTTCCTCTTCCTAAAAAAGGTGTTCCTATTTCTTATATAGTTTAAGGATATTATAAGTTATACTAGTACTTATTTCCTTACATTTCTTAACCTAGTAGTTCCTACTAGCGTCTTTTAAGGTTAATTTATATTTATTAACTTTTAGTTAGGAGAGTATGTTAAGTTCTTTTTTATCTATTATTAGATTCTACTAATGCATAGGTTTCGCTTATAATATATAGTTATAGCGCGTTAGGAATATTCTTCTCTTATTCTATTTAATATACAGGTTATGTCTTCTTAACTATAGTAGTCCTAGTACTACTTTATAACTAGAGAATCTTAGTATATTAAAGGTAATCTACTTATAGTATTTATTAATCTTAAGCGTTATTCTAACCTTATAGTCTATTCTTAGTATTCTAGGTATTAGTGCCTTATCTCCTATATATAGAAAGTAAAACTATTATTTTTATCTTAATATAAGTCCTACTTTTCTAGTAATAGCTAGTAAGATATAGTTCTTCTAAGCTCCTAAGTCTATTATAGCCTTAGCCTTAATAGTTCTAACTTAGATAGTAAGTTTTATTAATGCTCTATTACCTATAGCATTAAATTCTTAAAAGGCGTCTTCTCGCCTTAGTTTTAGTCTAAAAAAGGCTGTTATCTAAGTTTATGTAAGGGACTAGCTCTATACCACTAGGCCGCACATCTAAAAGATATGGCACGCAGTATCGGTTTCCAATACTGGGCGTGGTATAGAATAATATATATACTAATACGAAGGTATGTGTGGGCCTCGCCTTAGCGAGGGCACGTGCGGGGTAGTGGATACCAATGTAGGCGTGACAGTTTAGGTGCTTAATAGTTATTATTTCTTTATCCTCTACTAAATTCGTACCTTATACTATATCTAGGGTTAATTTATATAGAGAATACTAGGGGGTGCAAGTAAAATCTATTCTTTTCTTTTTTATTATAGTGCTTCTTGCATGTCACGGTGCTTGCCACTGGCTAGCCACCGTGCCACATTCGCTTGCGCACAGACCAGGGCACCGTATATATAGCTAGATCCTCGCTTCTCTCCTTTTCTCTCCTTATCTAGATGTCTTAAGCCATCATGGCAGCTGTACGTAGCCATCAATTACCTCAGATCTGATGCTTGCCCATCTAGCGTTCGACAGTGATGCACGTCGCCGTAACACGTTTAGTAGAGAAACATAGTAAGTCTTAAAACTACTCCTAATTCTATGTTAGGTTAAGAGATAATCTAATCGCTTGCATAACTCGCATAGCTACATATTATATAATAAAAAATACCAGACCAGTGCATAAGGTAAGACGTGCGGGGTTATCTCGCATTAGCTAGGATTAGTAGTTCGCTTCTAATGGAAGTGCTAATTAATAGGGCAGCCCTGCATAAAATCGCGCCTCGCAGCGCGTATAGGGCTAATAATAACTTCCTAGTATTAGAGGTAGATTATAAGAGTAAGATTAGGCTATTCTATAAAACCTTATAGTAAAAAAGGCTTAAGACTAACGCTATAGGAAGGGAAGCCTGTTTTACTATAATATAATGCGCTATATAAATTAGGCGCGGAAGCAATAATGCAAACGTAATTATTTAGGGAAAGTAGAATATAGATATTTAGAATTAGCTACAGCAGATTATTTGCGTAAAATTACGGCAATATTCGTTGTGCGCGTTAGTTTTCTAGTTGCTGAAAGTCAAAGTAACGTTACCTCTCGTTTTTCTCGGCACACAGTGTTTCTGTTGGTTTATGACACACACCCCTAGTTGGATGCAAGGTCACGTGATGTGACGTAACGGCTCATCACAAACAGTGATGAGCCGTTCCTAAAACACTCCCTTAACCGTCAATCCGTATATACAGGTCTCTAGCTTGTAGACAGAACAATCATCACTTCTTCTTCCTATTCTCTAACAGTTTCTCGCTACGCAGTGAGGGACGTTACTAGGTTGAGCATATCCAGACTTTCGTCGAGACAGTCTTTAGACTTATAGAGTTGATTCTGGGGCAACTTACTATACGGCGCCCCAGCAGTGCATGCAAAAGACAAACTTGGAATTTTGTTCTCATTCTTCAAACCTGTCAAGAACGAAGGCTGCGGATGCTCGAAGTCCGAGAAATTGCTCGGTTTCGGTCCAAGGCCCAACACGCTCATGAAGAAATTTTTAGTCGCTATCCCAGCAATGACTTGCTGTTCCAACAACACACCTCCGTCGACCATCGTGCCCACTTTATTAAGCCCAAAGAGCCCATTTCCGGTGTAATTTAGATTTCTCTCAAGGACGAGATCATACAATCCGATGTTCTTCCATGTCCATGACACATTGTACTGAACACCAGACTGGACGCCTTGAAAGGGGTACACCTCACGAAGGTCGGCGCAGTTCGCAGTGTCGCTAAATGGACATCCTTCGGGTACTGGGATCCATGTTTCTTGGCCGGTAGTCGATGGTAGAACGCGGAAAGTTTGTGCGGGCGTGCCGACGCGCACTATAAATGTTAACTATGACCCGTCACTTCCATCCCATTCCTAGGAAGGATAGAAGACAAAGGCAAAGGAGCAGAGTCGTTGGCCAATGAAGCTGAACGGGGAAAACGCAATGTCGGGTGCAATCGAAATGTTGACCATGGCTATGGCTATTTTTGAACGATCTGGGACAGCCTCGGCCCGCGCCCCCAGCCAAGACTAGCTCACATGCGCCCGCCCTGCTTAGCGAACCTTATCCCTGGAGATTTAAGAGCGCGGCGGCAGCCAACGGGCCGTCATAGGTCGGATGTTTACGGGGCGTAAGGCGTCCATAGTTGAAACGCATGGTTGTGGATCCCAAAATGCGTTGTACCGACCATTTTCCCACCGGAGGGTAACACCATCTATCGGGGAATACAGGATGCGCAGCGCACCAATGGCTGAGCACCACACCCTGTACTCTGCCGGGCGATAGTGTGAGCCTCCCTCGCCCCATGAATAGATTGCTGCGGGAACAAGTAAGCCTCGCAGTAAGCAGTAGGCGGCTCTCCGAGAATCGCGGCTCTGGGATAAGAGAGCTGCTCCGCCCGTACCGGAGAGCCCGACGATAACTGAAGACTCCTTGAGCGCGACGACCTCATGGAGCTGCCACTCGCTTTCGTTTTCCTATTTTCCGCTGCCGCGAGCGCGGTGACCGTGACAAATTCATGTGAGTATCTTGAAGCTGGATCCTCCGCGCGGATTAGGAAAATGCTCTTCCGATCGCTGTAGAGATATCAGCAAACCCGTCGAGAACCAAACGTCCGCCTTACTGACTTGTGTCAGCAACACCTGCCCTCACACCTGCCCGCCCCACTAACCCGCTTCCTACACTGACGGGTAGGCCCACCGATTCTGGCATACCATGTTGCTACATCAACCCTACAAATGTCGGCCTTGGCCAATGGTACAATCGCAGCGTAACCGCCACTGTCGCTACAGTAATTACGCAGTATCTTGAATACAACAACACTGTCGTGACGAGCATATCGACATACACCAATGAGACCGCGACGCGTACCGATGCTCTGGGCTTAGGCTATCTAGTGGAAAACGGCATATATGATAACACCCAAGTCGTGTTTGGTACAAGTACGGAAATGTCCGGGGTGGCGCTGTAAGTACTCGCAAGCCCAACAAGCCCGAATGGAAAATTGTGCTAATGAGCATGTCAGTGTTTCCCCAACACCCTTCTACATCATACGCGCGGTAGACGTAGGGAACGGCATTCAATCGATCCAGACCGACTCTACCGGCGTAAACACCTACTGCCATGCCTCCACTATTGGCCCCTTCCTTCAGCCAAATTTCCTCTATTTTCCTACCTCTGCGCCATGGTTCACCCGCCGGGACGGAATATTGGTCGGAAAAGACTTCGTTAGTACGCTCATCGATGAGCTTGCTGAGTCCGGGACGACAATCCCTGGGCTAGGGAGCTGTACGTTGAGATACGGGGAGGGTGCGCCTTCTATTCATGTGCCAGTCAGTGCGTTGACAGAGCACTCGACGACGACCCTAAAGATGCAGGGTGGTCTTTCCGGTGTAAAAGGACCTTCGCCGTCGACTACAGCGGAGCCAGTGAAGGAGACGACGAAGGAAGCTGGAACAATGGTTACACCTGCGCCGCAACCATCCCCTCCGGCTCCAGAAACGACTACCCAACAGCCCGTCGCAACAGCGCCGCCGACCGAGGACCACCCAAGTAGTCCTTCAAATACTGAGGTAGAACCAGAGCCTTCGAGCAACAATGTACCACCTGCGAGTGGGAATCAGCCCTCCGCACCAGCAGGCACGCAACCAGCGCCGATTCTTGCACCCTCACTGACCATTGGTACCATGGTGGTTCCGGTCGCGACAGCAGGTACTGGGAACTCAGGGGCGGTCATAATAGGCGATGCGACACTGTTCCCTAGCTCTGTCGTTACTCTGAACGACCAGACGCTTTCCCTTGGCCCTTCAGGCACTGGTCTGGTCGTCATTGGAACCGCTGGCCCATCCACGCTGCCGCTTTTCACTCCTGCACCCCAACCCGCTGAGTCGATAGTAATTGGGACGAATCCCATACCGATCTCGCGCCCGAGCAAATCAGAGGAGGGCGTGATCTTGCCGGGTGGTACGACACTTGCTCCGGGATCCGTGGTTACATTCCAAGGGCAGACGCTGTCTTTGGGGTCTGGCGGTAGCAGCCTTGTGGTTGCAGCATCTGGAACGACATCTGCAGTTGCATTGTTTACCCCTGCGGCGAGCAATGCTGCCCCGGTGACTGTTCTCGATGTGGGCTCTTCAGCGTACACCGTTGCCTATGCGTCTTCTTCAGGCGGAGGGCTCGTCTTACCGAACGGCGAGACGCTGTTACCAGGCAGTCAGACCACTGTCGATGGCACAGTGTTGTCACTAGAACCACAAGGAACCGGACTGGCGATTGGCTCATCAACGGTTGCTCTCGCCCCGCCTCAAGTAACCGGGTCGCAAGAAACTGTGATCAGCGTAGGCACTACACCCTACACCATCGCGTATGCAACTGCTTCGGGAGGTGGGGTAATACTCCCCAACAGTCAAACATTGCTCCCAGGAAGTACGACCGTGGTTGATGGGACCATCTTGTCCCTAGAGCCGGAAGGCACGCAGCTTGTGGTCGGTACCTCAACAGTGCCGCTGCAACCCCCAGGAGCGACTGCAGACGCGTCGACAACCGGATCTGGTAGCTACATATGGAATGGTATTGGAGGCGGAAGCCCAACTTCGACGCCGGCCGCGTTTACCGGGGGGTCAGGTGGCGGGCCAGGCGATCGTCGGTTTAGCGGTGGATTTGTTGCTGCTGTCATTGTAATCTTTGAAGTCGCGCTTCAGTAAATCTTTCCGGACCATTATAAGGCAGCCGGGTAATGTAATGCTGATAATATGCAACGTAATTGTTGAAATGGTGAAGTGTGATTCAACTACCTACGGAGGGAAAGGCTCTCTATATAGATAAATAACTATAAAGAGCATTTCTCCTTGTTTCATCTAATTATATCTGAAACGTTCGTAAATAAGGAACAATGAGGTAGTGTGAAAGAGCCCTTTGCCAACAGTAATTCATCCCAGCGAGATGCGACTTGGCAAACGCGTCGTTTGGGCGAATCGGGGAAGGAAAGGCGCCATGGAAGCTGGACTCCACATCTGTGGACGGTTATGAAGTCCCGTTGGACGTACTTAAGGCAGTATAGGTGTGGGGAGTGGTGTTGAATGGCGTACTGAAGTATGAATTTTACCAGAGAGGTCACGTGGTGCCTTGCCGCACCAACGCCGAAGGGGCAAGCGCCATCGCGTATCTGCCACGCTAGAAAGACGTGGCATCATCTCCTCGGGCTTCTCCGACAATACGAACGACATGTCTTAATAACTATCAAGCTTTTCCTTACTGGCCCATATAGCATGTGCTGCCAGCCCCTACATAGCCCTCTTCGTCCCTTGGATTCACAAGTGATCGGATGAATTCACCAATGATACCTTGATATCTACCCCTGGCTCAAGACCCCGCAGTCGTCGTGGCTCCGGCCTCTTCGAAAAGGCGTGTCACATATTGGACCTTCGCCATGATCTCCAACGGACGGGCGCCTTTGCCTCTCTAATCAGGGTGGCGATATCCGTCGATTTGACAAAACGATGGACGGCCTGCTCCATTGTCTGCAAGAGTTCTTCAACCTGCTGGCCATGCTCCGGATCGGGAAGCGTGACCAGCTTCGCCAGACCCAATCCTTTCTTGCGGACTGCGAGGTCGAGCTCGTCCGCTGCCACAGCGCCTATATCGTACGTGAGAACTGGGCTTCCCTCGATCTTAGCAAGCTCTTCGAAGCATGTCTTGGTCGCACCAAGCTTGTAAGCTTTCTTCATGCACCCGATGTGCCTCTCGCGAAGTTCATCCCAATCCCAGGATGACTGGTAGTGCCCATATTGACCGCCATCAGCATCGATTGCCCATTGGCGACCGTTGTCGAGCGACGTGATCCGAATTACCGAATGCGAATACTTTTGGCCGGTTGGATTGTGGGTGGCCGTTTGGCCAAACGCAGACGGTTTTCCTGGGAACGTCTTTAAGCGTGAAGTCCATTTCTCTGATTTTGACATTTAGGCCTACTTGGCGTCAGCAGACACGAGTCTAGACTAAGGGCGCACTCCCCTTTGAAGAGACTGGCCGTCGTCTCGCGTATGAACGCCAAAGGCTAATTGCACGTTCGCGCTGTCAGTACGCCCATCTCTGCCGCTTCGCTCTTGAACAAGTGGCGTGGGAATGCGAAAAAGTGACCCTTCTTATCTTTCTGAACTCCATCATAGATGACGAGACGGTCGCCGTATTCATTAACACGGTAGATTGGGGTATCGAACAGATTCTCGCGGACCTTCAGATACGCCTTTTGAACAATGTTCCCGGCGCGCTTGACGATCTTGTCAAGCTCGGCATCATTGGCGTCCTTGCTAATCTTCTTGCAGGTAATTCGGTGCTTCGGCCAGTCCTGCTGCTAGCAACTCTTGTTGCAATGATAGTATGCTCTGCAGCCGCCACACCTGTATATCGGCGGCGCTATGTCATTACAGTCCTTGCGGAGGTGTCAAGTCATGGTAACAAAACGCACCTTCCCTTAGCGGGAGCTTCACAGGAGTCACAGACCGTGACCATTGCCGATGCCATTGGAATGGTTGCTCTCGACTTCGTGAATGAGGTTGCTCGGGCATCTGTTGACTGAGGATAGAATCTAGCGGGTCGATACCGAATGTCAGTCCGAGGTGCGCGGCCTTAAGCTGTTCCGATTTTGCGGTGGTGAAGGTGAGTTGCCTGGACGACTTCTGTCTAGTCTGCTGACAGACTTGCAGAACATGAACGGTTCCTAGGTGAAGGCGCTCCAGCCAACTCGAAGCAGCTTTGCGGGATGCTCCGCCTGGACTTTCCGCGAGGTCGAAGCTCTGGATCTCAGTATACATTTTCTATTTGAAGTGAACTTTTTGCGGAGGCTTGAAATTTTGTCGCAATGTGCCTTCCGCAGACCAGCATCACTGCTCAAGGTCCGTGGGCCGCCCTGTTCATCGTCCAGAGATGTCCCCATGGCCATACCACTAGCCAAACCATTCCATAAACGCCATCCATAACCACCCCAGATCACCTATCCAGTAATGAGAGCTTTTGTCTGCCTCCAAGCCACCCCAGGCACAGTTTCTTTGGAATATTTTAGCTCCCTAAGCATTTGGATACCCGTGGAGCCGAAACAAGTTTGACCTGCACTGATCCAGTTCCCAATACGCATCTGACCCGCCATGATGCGGTTGATACGAAGGATCTTCCGTGCCGCTGGTTCTCGTCAGTGAATACGAACATAAGCCACTAGTCTCCGCAATCCTTACTCTTCTCACGAATCCCTTCGATTGGTTGACTTTGGGTTCTCGTCAAGACGTGCTTGCAACACCACGGCTCGGTATTCCTGGGATTCAAGAAACCCCACCATTGAAGTACGGATCGTTCGATAAAGGGACCGCTGCTGGTTATGGAACTGTTCGTCTGGGAGGCGGAGCAGTTGGTGGAGAGAAATGCCGCTATCCTGTACCCATTGCTTGATAGCACGCTTAAGACGCCACTGCGCCAACAGTACCACCTTGAATTTCAGTCCAGTAAAGCCAGGAAGTCCAGCGATGCCTCTGCAGAAATCCTTGTGATACCCGAAGTGGTGAAATTGTGGATCGCCTTTGACGAAGCGGTTGAAATAGTCCTGGGTCGTCAGAGCGCCAGAATTGATACCATTAGCTGCACCGGTGGGATCAATGGTCCAGTTCGTACCGGTCATGGAGGAGCTGATTCGATAGATTGCCTTCTCAATCGACCGGAAGCTGTTCTGGTCGACCGTTCGCGTGTATGGGGCAATGTGCGCGAGGGACGCATAGCGCATCTGGACCTGGACCTCGCGGACTTCACAACAAGGGACGCCTAGAATGTGTGAACACCATTACCGTGGTGATTTATTTCAATTTGAAATTTCACCTTGCAACATCTGCGACACGATGTCCTGAAGACAGGTCATGGCCTCGTCGCTCCTACCATGACATAGGATAGCATTCCGGTCTCCAGCATCCGAGAAAAGGTGTGAAGGGAAGTAGAACAGAGGGTTACTGGGGTCGTTCAAGACGCTTCGGCTGTCGTACGCGATAACTCCATACCCCAATTCTTCGACGCGCACGATGTCTTTGTCGAATGTGTGTTCAGAGAATATTTGAAATACCTGCTGGACCGTGTGTCCGATCCGGTCGAAGAGTCTCGTGAGTAGATTCTTACACTCGGTCTTATGCTTGCCGAGGTAGGATTTCTCACAGATATTGGAACAGTACGTGACCATGGTACACGAAGCACATGTGAAGGTGCTAGGCTTCCCACAGCTGGGGTTCGCGCATGTCGGCATCTGGTTGAGGGCTGCCATGGGCTAGCTGCGGGGCTCACTCGAAGAGGCCGACTTTTGCGTTGGGCTGGTCGAATCCCAGGGTCCATCGTTGAGCTGGGAATGGACGTGGACATACCCGTGGAGTGTGACTTACCTTGCCGACCTGACAAGCGGTACTTGAGACTTGCTTCTCGCGGAGCAAGGTCTCTGGCGGGTTAGTTGCAAAGGGATATGAAGCGACAACACAGAGCAAGAAAAGTGATGTCCCGCTCCAGCAAGACTGTCCCATCCCAGCAAGACTTACATTGGGCGACCAGAACAAAAATCGATACACTAAGCAGTTGCCAGGGAAGCCGAGCAAAGATGAATGGAATGCCCTTGTGTATGTGGCTGATGCTGTGGGGGTCTTTGAAGGAGCATGGAGTATGAAGGAGTGGAAGACCAGGACGAGCGAGAGCTTCTGGGGGCAATACATATAATAGAAGGAAGGGTACACGCCAGGGCAAGCAATTACGCAATCGCACGTAGCGACAAGGTCTAAGAGAGGAAAGCAAAGGAATTACGCAATCGCAAACGATGACGGGGAGAGCTATGTGAGGGAGAGAAGCAGTGAGCGCAGGGAGGGGGGAGACCCCGTCCAGCCAGTCATGGTAATGACGAGCAAATGGAGCTAACCACAAATGAACCCAGAGAGAAAACAGGTAAGAGACAAGTTATAGCTCACCGAGAGCGCGTAGTCATTGTGCTAACATTGGTGGTTTACCGCAACTGGCCACAGGTGAGGGAAGACTAGGTGAGTTACAATGGACTTTGGACGCCTTCTCGTGGGCTGGCACTGCCATTGGGCCGTAATTGCGTTTGAAACCGTATGTCTTTGATATGACCAATCCGCTAAAGTGTAGACTTAGTACGCGTATTGTAGTACACTACGAGCCGAGACTCATCGCCCTAGCAAGCTCATCGCAAAGTGCAGCTTGCATTCTAACAACCTGAAACAACATCTTTCAAGCACTTTGGTTGCCTGAACTGGGGTGAAGTGGAATTTTCGACATCTTCTATATCGACTTCATCATTGAAGCCAGCAGGTACAAATCGTACTACCGCCACCTTATTATTCACGTCTTGTCGTCATAGTGTCTTTAGCTACCCCTATCTTATCATGTTTCACCTCAATTGCATGTTTCAGTGCTTCCCTTCCGAACAAAATGCCTCTTCACATCCACACAGGCCTACCACGTCAAATGAGGCCATGTAGAAAAGGAACTCACAGACGGTTCATGCTACGATGGTTTTGAATGACATTATTTGCTAGAGGTTCCGTTCCCGAGAGATCGACCAAGGACATGGAACAATGCCATACCTTCTGTCACCTATCGCAGAGGTGGCACTACACTTGATTGGTTTTAGCGCATCTAACCTGCTGCAGGTTGCGGTTCATCCAGCATGGTGCAACATCAAAAGTCGATCCCCAAACACTGTTTCGTTTGGATGACTCGCCACCTTTGCTTCGGATGCGTAAGTGCCGAAGCCTCCATCACCAACACTTCTTTTCCCGATCATAGATGTGTACGATATACACACAGGACCTCTCCATATCATGTTTCTGATCGCCAGGCGGGAATCTTGTTCAGCTGTGCTGACCGCGCAGTCTATCTGATTTGTATCATTTGCTATCATGGTTATCACTAGGCATGAAAACCTACAAGCTATTGCGGGAGGAAGGATCACAAAGGAGGAAAAGAGGGACTATAGCGGTAAAGCGAAAAGGCAAGACGACGAAGAAGAACCAGACGAGGTAGACGACGATATCGATGACGAAGAAGATCAGCCGGCGAAGAGCAAAGGCAAGGGCAAGAGCAACGCCGGACCACCTGCACCAACTCCAGCCATCGCAGGCCCCCCGTCTGTCCCAGATCCATCTGCACAACCTCTTCCACCTCCAGCTGCAGCGCCGAGTCCACCACCCGAATCATCCACACCACCACCTCCTCCTCCTCCTCCTCCGCCACCACCACCACCTCCATCTTCAGCAGCTCCTTCCCCACCGCAAACTACTTCAATTGTAATCAGCACATCGGTCGCGATTGACTCTACCACATCTGTACAAACATCTTTCATCACCATTACGCAATCGACGGTTTTGAAGCAAGAAGAGACTATAGTGACGACTACGACATCCACCGACTCTTTTCCAGTCCTTGCAGATCCCACATCTGTTGACATTCAGCTATCGTCGGCAACTTCCACTGGCCCTACAGCATCGCCAAGCATCGAACCTCTTTCCCCGCCTGGAGATTCCGGTGGATCTAAGCAGGCTACATCGAGAGACCCCACTATTTCCCCAGTCGCGAGGAATTTGCTTATCACATTGGGAATCCTTGGTCAGTCATCCTGTGTACTGTATTGTCGCACCTTTATTGACCAGTTGAAGGTGTTTTATCACTTCTAATCACTGCAGCAATAATACTACTGCGGCGGTCAAAGAAGCAAGCTTTTAACCGAGCTGAAAGCAACCTGATTTCAAAAGACAACCCCTCCCAAGGCCAAGGTGAAAAGTTCCACGGAGTGAAGACCGAAATCACAGCTTTGCCCCGCGGTACATCTTTTCAGATGGCAGTGAAAAGCCCCATTGTCACGAAAACGGACACATGGACCGTCATTGGGTTAGGGCAACCTGTGAGTCTAACTAGCTGCGTTTGAGCGACAGCGCATGAACTGACGATCGCCACGGCAGGGCACAATCGGGGCTACATCGGACGAAAACAAACTACCGGTATCGCAACAGAGAAATATCAGAACGTTCAGTGATGCCCTGCATTCTTTCATGGAGAAGGCGAGGAATTCTTCGTACAGCTATAAGGTTGGGCCTTGATCCCGTCACTGACGGGCTAACACTACATTCTTTTGTAATTATTTGTATAGTGTCTGTTCTCTTCATTCGTCCGGCACGAAATTCTAGCCGCTCTAGTTGCACAAGAAATCTACTGGGATTTGTCGGTTTGTCCACATGAAGCATGATGTGACGGTTCCTGCAACAAACTCTATTTTATGTCCGAAAAGCGGCCGAAACGCGCAATGTTTCGGCGCAC
Organism: Lentithecium fluviatile CBS 122367; assembly: GCA_010405425.1. Lineage (NCBI taxonomy): Eukaryota > Fungi > Ascomycota > Dothideomycetes > Pleosporales > Lentitheciaceae > Lentithecium > Lentithecium fluviatile. The sequence goes on from MU005584.1 coordinate 551,962, forward strand.
CACCTTGCTTTCCGCAAGCGACAGCACCCGCGACACAAACACGGCTGCCACCTCGGTAATCTGTATCTGCACTATGACATGCTATGCCGCAGCTTGTTACATGATTTGAAAGCGCGCCAGTCTGTAGAAGGAATGCCTGCCTAAGTCCTCGACTTCTCCGCCTCACCATTCTTTCTCCACCACCATCGCTTCGACTATGGGTTCCCTTTATGAGCCTTCAATCCGAAGTAGCACTTGGTCGATACGATCGAGGGGTTTCTCGAAGCGGTTCACGACATTGGAAGGATGGCGGGAGATTGGATCTGGAGTATATGCGATGGGGAATTCGAATATTCGCATGTTTGGCTTTCGCAATCAGTTCGATCCTGAGCACTTTCGCGACGATCGGGAAGATGAGGGCTTCAACTTTGTTCCTTCAGAGAAGGCGCCATCGGTGAAGAGCAAGCAGTCGATTGTGGAGTATCGGAGGTCATCTGAAGGCACGATAGGGAAGGCTTTCGGGTCGGTGCAGGATACGAAGGGCAATTTAATGGTGGCTCGAGTCGAAGAGGTGTACAACGTCTTTTCGAAGAAAGAGAGATGGATGTCGGTCATCATCGTTGGAATTGCGGGCGTCTTTCCGGCACTAACGTTTAATTTCTTTCTCCCTGCAATGGGGAAGATAGCTACGGTAAGCCATATGCATCACCATATCATCGGCGTTGGACTAACAGACTTAGGACTTCAGCGTCAGCCTTGAAGCTATTCATCTTACCATCACCGCATACCTCATCGTCCAAGGCGTCACACCAATCATTACAGGACCACTCGCCGACAGCCTCGGTCGTCGATCCGTCTACATCTACTCATTCCTCCTCTACGTGATTTCTAGTGTAGTCCTCAGTTTCTCGCCAAACTACCCCGTCCTACTGGTGTTCCGGGGTCTTCAAGCCGCCGGCGTCGCATCGACTGTGTCGATCGGCTGCGCGGTCATCCAAGACTTGACGCCAATGTGCCAACGCGACAGCTTCTACAGCTTTTACCAAGGGATCCGGAATGTCACTCTGGTATTGGCACCAGTCTGTGGGGGGCTGAATTCTAATTGGGCGAACTTCAGATGTCTGTTCGTCATTCTCTTCGGGGCTGCGCTTAGCACTCTCGCAGCAATCCTTCTCTTCCTCCCAGAAACACTACGCAGCATAGCGGGTAACGGCACTGTCCCTCTGACTGGCATCCATCAACCTTGGATCTGGCGCTGCGGGATCTTCGGCAAACCGGCCCACATGCATCTAGACGAAATGGCAGTGCCGCGACAACGACCCAAGGTCGACTACAACAAGTTCACCGAGCCATTCCACCTACTCCGGGAAACGGATATTATTCTAAGCTTGGCTTTCAGCAGCGTCATCTACGCAATCTGGATGATGGTTACGGTCAGCACAACCGGCCTCTTCCAAGCAACATTTGGTCTGAAGGAGGCCTTGATAGGCCTGGTGTTCGTACCCAATGCTCTTGGAACCATCGCCGGCTCTACGCTAATTGGCAACCTCCTCACGCAAGACTTCCTCACAGCATGCTCCATCTACCAAAAGACACACTCGCTGCCACCAACAGTCGTCATATCACGACATTCTCTGCCTGCTGACTTTCCCCTCGAACACACCCGTCTTATCCGCCTCCCGGGCCTCGTCGTAATCTTCACCATTGCCCTCTCTTTCTACGGCTTCACACTGTCCTACCCATCTCTGACCACCCTCGGTGGCTGGATCGCGATACCGCTGCTCCTCCAATTCCTGATGTCGGCGATGGCACATGCGATTTGTGGTGTGCATCAAACGCTGATAACGGATCTGTGGCCGTCGAACGGTGCGGCGGCGGCAACAATCAGTAATTTGGTAAAGTGTTTACTGGCGGGCGTTGGGGTTGCTGTGGTGCAAAAGATGCTCGAGAGTGTCTTGATTGGCCCGACATTTTTGGCGCTGGGACTCGTAGTCCTGGTGCTGGTTCCTTTGCCCATTGTGCAGTGGTACTGGGGGTGTGGATGGAGGCAAGTGAGGGACGCGAAGCGATCACACTCAACTGCACCACATCAAAGTGAAAAGACTTAAATGTACATGTAATAGAAATAGATCTACCTAATGCAGCAAGAATCGAATTCTTAAACACGTGACCATCGCAACCGTACAACTACGCCGCAAAGACAAGCGTACTCTCCATCACGCGGCGCACTGCCCATCCCACCCTCACCGTTCAGCGCAAGCAAGTGCCTCAACACGAGACCACCCCTAGCTCTAACCCGAACTGGCGTAGACACTCATCTACGCAAACCTCACACTGTGCCCGGTTGGGCTAGTCGACACTAGTGCTGCGTTCGACACTTTCCCAATGCCGCAGTTTGGCTACTCAGCTACGCCGGGATCCTACATTAGTCCGGCGTATTCGTCTTAATTCTAGAGGTGGTTTGCATGCAGGGGCTGGTTTCTTGGGGGAAGTCGTGCGAGGTGAGATTTTGGGACTAGACGCAGTTTGGGAAGTCCGCTGTGGGGGACCATTGAATGCGAGCATCATCGCGTCTAAGGGGCTGGATCTAGAAGGATATTGCGAGGCATGGGTGAAGTGAAATCATTGTCTATTTTGTTGCAGTTATGAACCTCGATCACCTTGCCTCTTGTACTTTGCACAGCCGCCCGTTTTGGGTCTGTGTTCCCTGGTCACCATCCTGCACCTCCCACTCCTCACTTCCGACCGCGGTAGGGGCGTAAAACACACTCTTAGGATCCCACTTCTTCTTTAACTCTAGCAGCCTCGGGTACTGCACCCCATAGAAGCTCTGTTGCCAATTGGGCTCCATAACATTCGCCTCATTCAAATAGCTCCCTCCAAAGTCACTTTCGGGGGAGACAGCACGCCATGGACCCAACACGTCGTTGGTGAGCACGTCAACGGCCTTTGCCATGTCAGCGCTGGTAGCATTCTCTGCATTCTCCACGATGGCTGCGCCGATGAGGAAAGTGATGACGTGGCGGAACGCCGATGAGACGGCGTTGTCGATATTTAGGCGGTTGCGTGGGGCCTGGTGGTAACCGCCGAGGGATTTACCCTTCATGCTGTGATCGCGAATCGCCGCAAAAGTCTTTTCAAATTTCTCGGGATCTTCCCAGTTCCCGCGGGGGAAGAGGCGGTTTCCGGGAATTGCGTTGATGCCTGCGACCATGTCATGGCCCCAATTCGCATTGTAGGCGGGGTAAAAGGAATCATGTAGTGTTGTATTGGGTGTGAAGTCGATACCAAGATCGTGGAGGTGGTCGAACCATGGCTTCACGAGCTCGTTGAAGCTCTTGATGGTGTGGTTGGGGGCGAAAAAGGGCGTCATTTGGAATTCGAGCGTGCCATTTGTGGCCCATATCCAGAAGTAGGAGTACGTGTGTGCGTCAGTGAAGGGGATGAACATCTCAAAGTACTTGCGGAGACCCTGCCAGAAAATCTCGTTCGTGATGTTTCCACCGCTTTTGAAGCTGAAGACTGATGTGACGATGGGCATCTTTGGGTGTGCTCGGATAATGACCGAAGTGGCGACACCAAAGGTGCCCCCTCCTCCACCTCGGAGCGCCCAGTAGAGATCGGGGTTTGAGCTGTTTGATGCAGTGACGAAACGACCGTCGGCTGTGACGACCTCAAGTGCCTCAACGTTATCGGCGGCCATCCCGTAGTAGCCGCTCATAGGCGTATGGCCGCCGCCGGCAACGTATCCACCAGCATATCCGACACTCTCGCAAATACCTCCAAGTGCTGTGACGCCGTGCTTGTCTGCTACTTGATACACTTCTCTTACCGTCGCTCCAGCGCCAACCTTCAAAGCCGAACCTTCATATCCAGAATCGCTCTTATAGTTCTCGACGAAGTCGATGTTCTTTAGATTGTGCGTCCAGATGCTCAGAGCTCCAGCACCAAGTGACTTTCCGAGATAATCATGGCCAGTGTTTTTGATGACGAGTCGCAAGTTGGCGTTTCGGGCGAAATTCAATGCGAGTTGAATATGCGCGACTGAAGATACATTGACTGCATACGTCGGGTAAGAGCCTAGTGAGCAGGTGCCGTTTGGTCTATCGAAAGCGAGACAAGTCTTTCCCTGGAAGATGGGCCACATGTTCGACGTCGGATCGGCTTCACTATTACCATGTTAGAACTGCGACTCCCGGATATGGTGGATCCATACTGTAAGTACGGGTCCGTGAAGCTCTTCGCAATAGCCGCACACTTGGCCGGATCGTATACACCCCAATTCTTGTAGCATGCCGACGCAAGCGGAATCGTCGGAATGAGTGCACCATCGACCAACTCATCGAATCGATCCCAAGTCTTTTCCATCGGCCAGTCTGCATCTCCGGGGTAGACTTTACATTCCCTGCTCCCCCGTGAGAGCCCTGCGCCAACTGCGCGGTCATCGAAACCAAAAAGCTTCTGTTCTTCGGACGAAAGCTGAGCAACCGCCTCATCAGTAAGCGTCTTCTTCTCGTACGCAAACCGGTACGCGCCAGAAGGCGCACGGGAGACGACAGGATCGGCGACGATCCCATCTATGAGGACCGCAGCAGCAAAAAGACGAAATGCAACGGTAAAGGGCGCCATATTGTCGGGAACCTTAAGCTTCAAAGTCTGCCGTACACCACCAAAGAGGCTTTAACGGCCATCACACCACATACTTATCCCACCGAATTTCCTGCCAACGGGAGAACCATTGGAAGGCCCCACATCCGCGCGCTGTTTCCCATCCCGTGGCGAGATGCGCGGTCAGAGTGCTCCAGTTTTGGGACGCGGATGCGTCTAATCTGGAGGAACTCCTGCCGCTACGGGCATAGCAGGGAGGATGGGATGCCAGGAACGTGGATGTTTGCGATGGATCGGTCGGTATGCCGCGCGGATGAGCGGCTGGCGGGAGAAAGGTACGGCCCGGTGCGGTGGTGAGGGTGCTATCGGCCTACATGGGATAATCACCTGGCACTCTTCGGGACATTTAGAGTGAACTTGAACTGTGCGCATGCGAAGTGGTGTTCGAGCCCTGGTCGATAAAGCGGTGCAAAATGGCGGAACACACACTTGGGCTCGCATTCGCAGCGCGTCTATAGACATGGTGATCTATAGCATCTTGCGCCATCCAATCCTGCTGAAGCGAGATTGGCCAATCATAACGATCGGCTAATTCATGCAAGGTCCAAGCTTCCGCGTGTCAGCCGCCCATGATCCAACCTTCAATGTTGGAACAATTCCCATCATCACGCAGCTCTTGTTTTTAAAGCCGAACTTCACCATAGAGATAGTGGCGGTTTAGTCTCCACAGGCTTTGAAGCTCCCAGAGGTCCTGAGTCTATCTCATCACTCCGAGCGTGGCGCCGCAAACCTCACACCGCCCAAACGACAATCCTTCCCCTCGAGGTCAACGCCACGGCGCAGGATCACCACCCCAGCCTGCAATCCCCTCTCAAATTGCCCACCCAATCGGTCCACACTGCCAAGTTTATCTCCACCAACAAGAGCATGGTCCGTCCGACGATCCACACGGGTCCATCCTCACACCTTCTCTGTTCGCAAACAATGCCTTGCTGCCGCAGCTCCCTGTACATACCATAAATGTTCCCCGCAAGGTTGCTCTGGTGGCATGCGCGAGACGGGCGTTGCTTGGGCTTAGTAGGCGGTTCAAAGCGCGTTCGGCGTTTGCGCGCCTGGCTTGTTTGATTATAGTCGCGTTCGGGGAACGTGGGGATTGTGTTACTGCGAGCCGACCTCGACTTCTTAACCGTCTTTTTGTTCTCTTGCGACGCTTTCTGACTACTTCGAAGTTGTTCGTGGTTGAGGATCGAGCGACATGCCGCCTCGAAACCTCCAGCCTTCGGCACTCGCGCTGGTCGTCGTGCCGGCTGTTGTTTCGACGCTGCTGGTTGGCGTGCGGATATGGAGGCGCCATGTTACCAAGAAGTTTGCGATAGAGGATGTGCTACTCGTCATAGCCCAAGTCCTCATCATCGTCTTAACATACACCACATGGCAGTGTACATTTCCCCTTCCGACTGTATCCACCCTTACTTCCGATTCTAATACCTACCTTGTAGCATACAAAAAATCCTGGTACGGCTACCACTACTACGACATACCTCCCGGTGCTGTCGACCCCCCCACATTCCAAAAATGGGGCTTTGCCAACGCCATAGTCTACAACCCAATCCTTGGCCTCATCAAAGCCTCCTTCGTCATCACCCTCCTCAAACTACGCTCGCCTAACCGCCGCATAAATATCGCACTTTGGACAATCTTCACGATCAACGGGCTCTTCACCATCGCGGCTCCGCTCGTCTGCGCATTCCAGTGCTCCCCCGTGAGCAGATTTTGGGACAAGACAATCCCGGGGAAGTGTCTTGACGCGGCGAAATATACATACGGCACGATTTCTATTGTACTGATTACAGATGTGGCGGTTGTGGGGATGCCGACTTGGATACTGCATAGTTTGCATATGCCGTTAAGGAGGAAGGGGATGTATATCGCCTTCTTGAGCTTTGGTGTCGCGGTCACGGCGATTGGGGGGTACAGACTATACGTCTTTGTGCAACTGTTCGGAAGCAAGAGGATGAACCCGGACGCGAGCTATGGAATCCGCCAGGGTCTTTCCAATGTGGAGGTCAGTCTTGCGTCGATAGGCGCATGCGGTGCGACGGTGAAGTGGCTGCTGGGGCAATGTGTCCCGTTCTTTAGAGATGCGGATACGCCGCGGTTGAGCAAGTACAACGCGACGCAGAGTTCGGGGGACGAGGTGGATATGACAGCGGAACGGCTTCCGCCTGCGCGCAGTGCAGATTGGAGTTGGCGGAGTCGGGAGATGGGGTCGAATCGGACGGCAGATAGCACGTTGGTGTCGAGAGAGCGGGAGGTGGGTGTACCACCTCCGATCGTGTGGAAGAAAGTCAAGACTCGGAATAGACCTACTAGGAAGGAGAGACAAGAGAACGTTCAGACACCGGCTGGGTTGCGTACTGAGGACCTGGGGCGTTTGGGAACTAGCACTACGCACGCATCATCAAGTAAGGAAGCTAGGCCCCGAGATGGGGTCTAAATAACGATCAGACATGAGAACGTTTTCGATTAAGGCATGCTCATAGCAAGGTTCATGAATAGCTGTATTTAAAAACTGACCTCCCAAGTATCTGATTGAGCACTCAAGAATTAAATGATGCCTGAGACGCCAGGATCCACCGGCGTCAGTAAGGCCATTACAGCCACGACCTGTCACGGACATATTCTGTCGACCGTCGGACTCTGTCCATCCCTCCCAAACTCAACCGAATCCTTAAACTCCCTCGTGACCGTCACCCTTGTAGTCTTCACAATCTTCCCGGACGCATCTTCCACAAACTCCTCATTCCCCAGAATCGCCGCTGTGCTCTCCCTCTCAGACCCAAACTTGCTATCGGCCGTCTGACTCTGATTGGTATAAAACGTCGGCAGCGTAAAACTCCGCGACGGCGTTTCGGTGGCGCCGAGCGCCTCGAGGATGCTCTGCGGAAGGGTCCGCTTGAGGAGATTGTCGATTGTGCGACGCAGCGGCGGGAGGCAGGCGACGATGATGCAGATGGAATTTTCGGCGGTGCTGAGCGAGGTTGTGGTCACAGAGATGTAGAGGAAGTTTGGGATGCCGTAGAAGGTTTTTTGGAGCTGGGCGAAGTGGATTGGTTTGGCGATGGAGACGCCCGTTCCACTGACTCTTGTTAGGACCGTTGCGATCTGAATGCGCTTTTGGAGGAACCTACAACAACGCGGCTAGGAAGACTAGCCTTACACCCCATTGAGTGTACGTGCTCAGCTGGACTTGGCGGAGATAGATGATGGGGGCTGCCGCGTAGAGAATGTCGGTCAAGACGTTGGTTGTGCTTTGGATATACGTAATATACGTGTGGACGATGAAGGGCCAACACTTCTTTTCGTCTGGCTTGAAAGAACGATCCCATCTAGCAGATACGGGCGTGCAAGCTGCCCAGTGTGACAGCATTGGAAGCGTGAAGTTGCATATGCAGATCAGGACAATGGATGAGATGATGATGTAGCGATAGGCTCTTGAGAAGTTGAGGGCGAGTAGGTATGCGCAGATGGACAGTTTGGCGAAGAACATGGCGTACATATTCAATGCGCCCCCAATATGCTGGAGGAAGAAGACTCTGTTCCGCACTTCAAAGGTGACATAAGGGTCGGCATCGACACGCCCTTCGCCGGAGAAAGCGGAGACGAGAAGCCATGTGTGGCCCGTTAGTGCTGTGATCTAGATATGGGTCAGAGAGCCTAGAAGGTATTGGACGGATGGTTACACATACGAGGGCAAGTATGATCCAATAATCGCTCCAACCTGTACTGAAGTCAACATCGGTAGTTGAGAGGAGTCGACTGCCCTTACCCATTCGAGGATTGATTCTGAACCTAACAATCAGCCTCCAAATAGCGAAGAACGTCATCACGATGCTGGCGGTGATGTTGATACCCTTCGCTGTTCCAGAGCGATTCGGATATGACTGGGAAGCTGCCATGGTGCGCGGTCGCGGTTCGAAAGTCGTGACGGCAGATGAGGGCGAATACCGGCGTTCAATGTCGCTCAAAGAGCAGTAGGGCTCAGCACTTCCCCAGACCCGGACTGTTGGACTATTAAGCGAAGCATGCGTTCCATGCGGCGGGCCGCATAGTCGCCGTCTCGAGTCGTTCGCTCAAACTCAAAACCTCTCGCGTGAGGTGAGACGGAGGAATCGCATGTCGCAGAAGCCAGTGGGCGAGTTGCGTAGCATGGCAGAGTGCGGCGCAGGGGATTGACATACTGCCGGATCAATCAGCAATTGGGCGACTGCCAAAGTCCAAGCCTGCGAGTACAGGCACACAATGTGATGATAAGACGGCGCAGACGCATAGGATCGACCGCTGAGTGGAGAGAACCGACGGGGCGAACCCGGGCCGGCCTTGGCTCAGAACCTAAATTCCCAAAGCATTGAACAATTCTATAAAGAGGCGTGTGGCGTGGGGCGTAGGTCTATACGGCCGTCTTGCATGCTTGTACGGCGGTCCTGCTGACCACGCCGCCCGACGACAGGACTCGTGGTCTCCAAGGGCTCTTATGCGCAACCGAGCGGCGAAGCACACGAATGAAGCGACTAGAACGATTGTTCTGACTCTAGGGAAGCCCAAGAGCGGTGTGCAGAGCTTCGTGCGCGTCTACTCCAACGTCGATGGGATGGAGAGTGGGGTCAGGAGAACATTGAAACCTGGAAAACGTTGCCGGCCCGTGCTCAAAGCGCCGGCATCTGACCATGTCTGATTGGTTGGATTGTCAGGAGTGAATGCACGAGTCATCCGGACCAGCCCGAACACGAGACTGGAAGGTCCGGCCCGCTTAAAGAGGGGCGCCGAAAAATTCGGCTTACTTGTCGAGGGAACGGGAGAGAAGGGCGAAATTATGATCAGTGTCGAAAATTTCTGTATCCTGAATAGCACCGAATCTCGAAAGGCTCACGGTCTGGGGGATCTCGGCGGTCTACCGAATCCCTCGTCCATCCCACGGAAACCATCCTACCGCATATCAGCAGTCTCCTCCTCATCACTATCCCCAATGTCCTTCATTCTATCCTGCGCCAGCCAATGCCTCTCCCAAGCTTTCCTCCATCTCACCTCTTTCAGACCTTTAATCCACTCCGTAACCGACAACTCCTCCTCACCAATCCTGATGACCCCGTTCTTGGCGCCCTTCCAGCCCTTCATAGGCCCCCTTAGATACCGATGGTTCTCCCCGCACACGTAGACGACACTTTCATCTTGTTCAATCCCTTCACGCCTTTGTTTGATTTCGCGGTCGTAGCAGTTGGCGCAGATATCTGTCGATGGGCATGTCAGGCAGAGATACATAGGGTGATACCAAGCTTCCTGACACGTTGGCAGCCGTCGCAGAAGTGTGAGTAGCCGGACTGGTCTTCCTCGCTTGTCCATTCTGGGAAATCGTGTCTAGGGCGTCCATAGCCAGGCTCATCTGGAGCGGTATCCCTCGCGGCGGCCACTTTGCCGTCATCGGAAATAGCGGGCTCTTGCGGGCTTGTTGCGGACATTGAAGAGCTCAAAGTAGGGCCAGGCACATTGTTCTGTCCCTCCGATTCAATCTTTACGTCCAGTCGAACAGCGCCCATATCCGACCCAGCACCGCCATTCTTCAGTAACTCGTCCACCAGCTCGGACTGACCAGTGGGTTTGTCATCTGCTAATCGGCGATCATACAGATGATCACGACTTCTCTCGCTGTCCTCTATAGAGCGATCTAGGGCAGAGTATTGCGCGGAGTAAGCGATTTGAGCGTCCCGCTCGAGGCCGTTCAGTGAGCTCAAGATCTTGGCCAACAGTCGCAAGCTTGGGCCGTCGTTGTAAGAGACGCCATCTTCTAAGCCTGTGATGCAGGTTGCGAAAGCCTCTTCCATGTAGCGGTGATACTCACGGGCCGGACCCATGACGCGCAACATGTTGCCCAGAAGCATTCCGACATGTGAGTCTTTCAAGTCGTCCTTGATATGGATACGCGGTATACTCTTTAGCTCGTTCAGCAGCACTTCCTTGCGTTGCGGGTCTGAAGTAGCCTGGAATTTGCCATATATCATGCCTGTCAGACGCATCCATTCCTCAGTGAGAGCATCTTTCCCTGCGCCGTGACCCCAAGGGTCAAGCTCAGGTTTCATTGTCAGAATGGTCAGTCGTATATTCTTCGCTTTTTCTGCATCTTTGGCAACTTCTTGATAGAGATATGCAAGAACAGATCGAACATTCAGAAGGCTCAGACTGTGTTTACGGATCGAATCCTGCTTCTCTATTGCAGTGAAGCATTCGATCAGATAGTTTCCTTCTCCAGTAGCCTTGGCCAAGCGACCGAGTTCTTTTAACCCGTGGGTGCTTAGTCGGTACCCGTACCGAAAGTCAAACCACTCGTGGCGCTGCCATTCCGACCACGATTTAACCGTTTCAACGAACTTGCAACCGCTTAGATCCATTGCGTCGCACAGGCTCTCCATGTCGGCAAATGCATCCCGCGGGATTCCTTCCCCGGCTGTCTTGATTGCAGTGTCTAAGATCTCAAAGGCGGCTTCAATCTGGTTCGAATCTTTCAATCGCAAAGCTTTCCTAAGCTTCACCTCTAAGAGGTTTTGATCGAAGTCCCAGCGCTCTTTCTCTGCTATTTCTTCTGATTGAAGAGAGGAGAAGATAGCCAAAGCTTCGTCCAGATACGACAGTGGAGTGTCCCAGTCATCTCCGAATTGGCAGAGGTCCTCCAGAAGTCTTAGAGTGGCGATTTTGTCCATACAAGGAGTTTTAATCAGCTCCACGCTCTGTCTAAGATGTGACATAGCGTCCTCGTCGAGACATCCGTAGAAAATGATTCCTGGACCATCGAATTCGGCTTGGGAGAGTGTTGCGCCAATGGCCCTGAGTGTTTTCCAGCTCTTCGGTCCAGGCTCGAAGGTTTCCGCAACGGAGTATACCTTCTCTTTCGCGCTTCTGGAAGGTGCTTTGTCATTCTTGGATCGTAGCTGCTCGTACTCGGGGGGAGTTAGTTCGCGAATTTTGCTCACCAACGATTATACTCTTACCAAGTCGAACGCGGGCTTCAAAGCCCACCAACCTTTCATGATTGCTTATATACTGTTCCCATCAACCTAGGCTATAAATCGGCCCCGCGCAAGTTCAAGAAAGACGCTCTGTGCATCCACCTTTGCAGCCCATTCTCGGACCTCGGGTGTGATTGAGGGGTCCGGGATTGAAACGCATCTACGAGCCCAAACAACGACCTTGTCGTACCATTGAGTTGTATCCGAAGATCTCGGGGAATACAGCTCCTTCTCCTCAAAATGAGCTGTATGGGTATGCGCGTTGTTAAGAATGCAATAAAGCATATTGGTCACTCGACTGACGAGATCATCGGGAGCATCGTCAACCAAAAGCTGGTCAAAATGATATCGCCAGTGGGAGACCAACGTAGCCCGCGATGGGCTCTTATCGTCTTCGACACCCCTTCGCAACATATCCGCACACATGGCGAGGATTAGCACGTGAGCATCTTTCGACGGTGTTCGCAATGTCTTTGTTTTGCTGGATCCGGCTGGAGCGGTTCGGAAGTAATGGCGCATGGATCTTTCTTAGAAGGTCAGAAGAGAAAATGCGATTGGTTCCCCTGGTACATAATCTTCAGCCAGTGATGAAGCCCCATCAACCGAATCTTGATCCGTGACGTCTTCAGCGTCTTCGAAAAGATCTTCATTAGCCAGGTTGCTTTGCGAGAGTTCGAGAATCCTAGTCCAAATGAGCGAGTGTGACAACGGGGGCGTCATTCGCCTTTCGCAGTCCCAAGTACTACGCCTATGCGCAGATTGGATCGGTCCACCGGTTTCCAGGGAATGACATACCGAGATGATCGACCAATGATCTCGCCCTCGAGATCAAGCGTAGTTTCTGAGTCTGGTAAAGCAGGCTCAACGACTTGCCACCCATCTTTGAGTTCGGGTGCTTTGTCTGAAAAGGCAAGCCAAGCGAACAGGGTCTTGAGAATCTGAAACTGGTCATCGGATCGGTCGTGACCGCACTCATCAAGCAATAACTTATAAAGATCGGTCAGAGATGCGGGCATGGTTTCTAATGCCCTGAATACCATGTCCTCACGTCCGAGGTCGGAAAGTCCCCGTAACATGTGTTCCACATAGAGCATACCTAGTTTGATGTTAGCAACCTGGACCGAGTTTGTGTGCAGTAGAATCCCACCAAACCAACGGATCAGGTAGGGCTTTGGCTTGTCTCGCGTATTGCTCATTCCGATTTACGTTAGTTAGATGTGGAAAAAGGAAGTTCGCATATTCGCACCATCACGCAAATGTACCACGGCGTAATGGCTTCACTTACAATCGGCATGCCTGGCAACCTTCCGTATGACCGCCTTCTTTGACATCGGCCTGAATTTCTTCAATCGAGGCAACGTCCCGATCCGATGCTTGACCAGCGCTTTGAGGTCGGCGGAGATCCTCTCTCTGGTAATATCAATGATCGAAGGTTCTAGGCGCTCGATAGCTGGACTTTCTTCTGGTCGACTCGTTACCAAGACGGAGATGGCCGCTTTCTCTTCTCTCACTTCTTTGAGGAAATCCACGAGAAGTTCCTTTTCTGCATCCTCAATCTCATCCAAGCCATCGAATACCAAGTAGAGGCGGTCCATGCTCTTTGCAGTACTCGTGAACACGGATGTGAAAAACCGCGTCCATGTAGGAAAGTCCCTTGGTTTGACGGCATCTTCCCTTAGCTTAGCAGCAACATGTTCTGCATAATGTGGGTTGGATTCGGCAACCTGCACAGCACAGCATGCAAAAGCTTCCTGCATTGTCGCTAAGCAGTCGATGTCGGCTCGGAAGTAGAAGTAGGCGTGACTATAGAGCTCAAACTGGCCTGGATGCAGTTTTTGAACCACCGAATGAGCTATGAAAGACTTGCCGACACCGTCTGGACCCCGGATTCAAAGCAATGGCGTATCGCCATTGAACCACAAATTCAGATGCAACTCTCCGGAGAGCCAATTAGTAGTGCCTGTAAGAAACGACTGCTTGATGGTGTCGTATTGGACGCGATTCGTCGCCGGCCCTTTGCGGAAGCCTTTATAGAGGTCCTTGCGGTCTTCAAAAAAGGACTTGATCCTTCCTAGTGCCTCCACCTTGCTGTCGCCAACATCTCCCTTTCCCTTTCCTTGCGAAGCTTGTTGGCCCCTGTTTTTGCCTTCTACCGCTCGTAAGATGCGTTCTTGTTGCTGAGCGAGTTTGATCTGTATGGCGTGGCTTTCGTCCTGCTTGGCTTGCAATGAGACGAATCCATCGGAGATTTCGACCTCTAAGTTGAGATTGCTGGCATATATGGCCTGCACGCTTTCCGTTAGGGTCGAGCGGAACCGCCTGATGTTCTTGTCTAGTTCGTCGACCTTGTCATGGACTCCGCCGACGCTTTCTTGGGTGGTTTTGATCGCGCCGTAACTTGCGTAACCTACAGCTGCACCCAGCTCTTCGATCGAAGCTTGCATGGTTGCGTACGCAGCCGCAAGGTCTGTGTCCTCCAAATTCCAAAGGGCGTTCAGCCACTGCTCTAATCATACAGTCAGCGAGACGTACATCTATCTCTGAGCAGTAAAAACCCACTGAAGCGCTTGGATTTCATCATGGCTTCGACGAGGCCGCAGATGGAGAGTTGAGCGGAGAAGACGCGAACGATGGCCACCGCCAACGGTTCGTAGTCTGCTTGATTCTCGAGGATTGCAAGGCGCTCGAAGAATCTGCCCAAATGCTCGAAAAATGCTTCCACTCTATCATAGTCGGCTTTGACCCCAGCAAAAGACTGCAATTTGGTTAGAGAGCCTCGGAGGAACACACACGAGGATATTTACCGATAGTAGATGCCCACACGTAGAGAAAACGATGCCTACGGGCATCGCGGGTGGGAAAGCTCCGGCAGCAGTGCCAATACTTTCGAGACCATTGATAACCGTCTGCATATCCTCGAGATGGCGCGAAAAAGCAGACCGGACCTTGTCGACTTTGCCGTCATTGTGCCTGAATCCTCCAAAGACCTGTAGACTGCTTTCAGTAGTCTTCATCACGGCGGCCATATTCTGCGCCCCCAAGTGGCTCATCTTTTTCCCCGTCTTCTTCATGTAATCGTCCACTGCTCTCGTCCATAGCGCGCCAAGGTCTGTGGCACCGCTGTGCAGCGATGCCAGCTCGTTGCGTGCCATGTCAGCGAAGAGCAGAATTGTTAGGGGAGGGATCGGAGGTCTCAAGGCGGAGACGGCGTCGTCTGGACATGGCTGGGTTGGGTCAAGCCCATTTCTTGTGGCTGACAGCTAGTTGAGTGGTAACAGGATCCAAGGTTCAAAATAGAATAGCCAGCGCCCTAGCGGGTTTGGGGGCCTAATTTGGCATTTGTGAGTGGACACTGCAATCTCAGCATGCTAGTATAACAATGCGAGGATCGACCCGTGGATCCGCCACGGGTCAAAGCTGATGTTTAGCTGCTGGAAGGATGTCAGGCTGAGGTAGTAGTGATATCGCTGAGTGGAAGTGACCCGACGAGTGGCAGGTGCAGGCCCCAGATGTAGGGCGGCTTAGTCACCTACCCAGCCTCATCTCTCTCGCGCGGTTGACGACAGTTCTATCCCAAGAGACAAAATACGCTCTATCACAGAGCAAGTCAGCCTCGGCGAAGAAAGAGCGATGGGCTCGTCGCATTCGTCTCGTAATTCCAAGGCAGTCACTTCGTGTTAGAAGGCCCACTTCTTCCGCGCCACCGTGCGCAGCACCTCATAAAACCGCGACAAGCCCGGCGTCGCCAACAGATGTACCGATCCTACTCCCTCCCGCAGACCTTGCGGCCTAGGTAACCCTCACTGTATCCCTTTTCTCGCCTCCGCCCTCTTTTCCATTGTCATTCCCATTCTCCACCCCATCACCGAAATTCATCGAGATCCGCATCGATTGCGTACCTCTCAATGGCATGGTACCACTTCCGAGATGCCCGTTGGGATGGAGTTCGGCGCGAGTATCGATACATGCGATATCTCGTTTCGTTGGCGATTCGGCCTGATCTTGGGCCGCGCGAATCGAAGGGAGCTTCGAAGTCGTAACAGCTGCTCTTTCAGCGATGCGATTCGGCTCGCGTGGACCCCGAGTCTTTGCGGCCGAGGGCGTCGACTTTGGCAGTACGGGATGAAGCTGTGGCTTTAAAAGGCAGAAGCCGACGCGCCGTCTTTTGCATTTGCAGGGGCGTAGCGTCTGCGGCATGTGTTAGGTGGGAGAGAGGCTGACTGAGTTTTGAATGTAAGGGCGTTGCTTCTGCAATGGAAACTGGGCGAGGGAACGGCGTTATCGACTTCAGCTGTGAGCGTGTGGCCTCTGAAGCCAGAAGATGGTGGGATAAAGGTTCAGTCGCGTTACCAGAGGGCGTTGCGAAAAACCCTACTCTAGCCGATTTGGCGGTGCGAGGATGGAGG
This sequence comes from Lentithecium fluviatile CBS 122367, assembly GCA_010405425.1. Lineage (NCBI taxonomy): Eukaryota > Fungi > Ascomycota > Dothideomycetes > Pleosporales > Lentitheciaceae > Lentithecium > Lentithecium fluviatile. The sequence goes on from MU005584.1 coordinate 568,013, forward strand.
GTTTTGGTTGGCGAGACCCAACTCACGTTCACAAGTCTCGCCAGCACACCGCTCTCTTTCCACTCGAGCTCCCGCATCTCCTCCAGAAGCTCTGTCCTCCGCCTTGCAATACCACTCAATCGGTCAATGAGTTCCTCCCGTTGCCCATCCACTGCATCTCCTCGACGTTGAAGGTCGTTAATCGCAGCATTCTCTAACCCTCCACCGCGAATCGCAAGCGCAGGTTTACCGTTCACAGCGACCGCAGAATCCGACTTCGACCTCGATTGTAGCTGCGTGTTCAAAATCTACATTCGAGTCTGAGGAGCGGTGATAATTGGGAGTGGAGGGCATGGTGTAATTGTCGTGTTCTGTATGGGATCTTGCTGTGAGATGTTTGCTTTTGGTGTTGCTTGATAATGCTTGATATGTTGCCTTGGATGCAGAGGTTCTTTTCAATCCTGGTCGAATTACTCATTTTACCCCAGTCTACCTATGCTTTCCCGTATTAACTCCTAAGGAATCCTTACAGAGCTCTCACCCCGCCGTCATCAAGCATCTAGCTGCCCTCCCCGCAATCCACACCGTTGTGGTCATGGATGCGTTGGGCGAGTGTTTGTGAAGTTTTCGTTCCCGACCGATGGAGACATCTGGAATATGTAAAATATGTTAATCTCACACTCATACTGTCAGCAGACGAGCGGAACAAATATCCGTAGAGTTTGAAAGTCGGTACCGGTAAGACTCGGAAGCTACATCGTATGTTCGGTCAGGTGAAAAACGTGCAGCCCTCATCCCCACATTCTCAGTGTCTTATTCCACGAGCGGCGACGTCGCATTCGAAGATCGACGACAGAAGCGAATGCTCGATAGCGGCACCCAGAGGCATCTAACCCTCCACCTCCATCTTCATCCCGAAATCCACCTCGTCCATACTGTCCAATCCCCCTGACTCCTGGATGGGCACCGTCCTCTCCCCACGCCCCGCCTGCATCTCCTCTCTAGCAGCTGCAGCCGCAGTCTGCTCTATCTCAGTCCTTAGGGCCAACCTCTCCCACTTCCTATTCCCCCACATCCCCCTTCCCCTTCTCCTCGTCCTCGTCCCCGACGACCCATCTCTCCTCTCAAAACACTCCTCCAGCTTTGACCCCCTCTGCTCTACCGCCGCCGTCTGACTCTTCCGCTTAGTCTCTTTACTCCTATCCCCACTCATACCCTCCCCACCATGCTTCCGCTTCTTCTCCAAATGCTCATTAAGCGTGAGTTCGCGTCGTTCGGCAGCGGCCCTCTGCACCTTGAGTTGGTCCTCCACCTGGAACTGAAAGGAATGGGCGGATGGGGCGATGGCGGAGTGGATGGAGAAGAATTCGGCGTAGGATTGGGCTAGGAGGTTGGCATCTTGGGCAGCTTCTGCGAGGGGCGTTAGTGGGTTATTTGGTTGTGGGGGGGAAGGCAAGGGAGGTTGGAAGGAAAGGGAGCAAGGGAACGCGAAGGGGGATGGGACGCAAACGTACTTCGCTTTCCCAGTGCATTGGCCGAAGCAAGCGTGCACTCCAACCCATCCGTGGTCTCTTCATTCTTACCCCCAGCTCCTCCCGCGTCATTCGCTACACGCCGTCGGCATCAGTACTCTTGGCCCAACAGCCCGAACAAGGAATCATCAACTCACCACCGCTCTCCAAACCCAACTCCTCAAACATGCTCTCCATCCTCTTCTCCTCCACCCTCCTCTCCACCCACTCCTTCGCCTGCGCCAAATACTCCGTCTTCTTCTGCCTCTTCCTCTCCTTCTTCTTCTGCGCCTTGCCCCTTTCCTTCTGCACCTTGCTCTTATCGGAGATGGACTTGGCGTTGTGCGGGGAGAGATAGATCTCTGCAGCAATTCCCTGAAGAGCCTCCTGCTTGGCATGGCGGAAGTAACCTGGGCGCTGGGCGGGCGTGGGCGAGGAGGCTATGTTAGGGTCGCCTGCGGACTTGATGGGTGAAGTATGGGGCGACGTGGGGGGCGCCGCGTCAGCCATGGTGGTGTCGTCCGTGGTGTCGGGCCTGCGATGGGGTTGTAGTATGAGATCGAATGCTGTGTGGTTTATGGTTAAGCGAGTCGTAGTAGTGAGGTGGAAGCTGCGACTATGTGTCTGTAGCTAAGCGAGACCCGTTGTAGTGGAGAGTGGAGAGTTTATATCACCCGGATTTGTTGTCGGAAGCCATATGCATACAGTCACCTGGAGGTAACGGCGCACCTACAATAGAAACACGCGCCCAACAATAGGAATACCATGGTACGGATATGCAGAGCACATACCTCGGAAGTGCAACACGGTCCAATTGATCATCTAGAGATGACTGGCTGTACAAAGAAAGGGAGGGAGGAGAGATAACCGAAATCTACGCTTCTCTTGCGCTTTTCATCTACCTCCTCTTAAATATCTACCCCGCGAACCACCCGTACATCTTCCCGCCCTTTCGCTAGGTCCAAAATGCAATGCGTATGCCGCCAAGCGACAAAGGAGAAACAGAAAACGCCCGAAACAACAATATACGGACGTCAGGAGGCCCAGAGCTCATCGAATGCTCCGGCATATTAGAAGGAGAGAAGCTAAGGAAATTCGTCAGTCATGAGCGCGTTGATCCAGCACTCTTGTCCATGCCGGGCCGGCAACCAGAACCATCCAGCCCGTGCAGCCGTGCGCCCAACTCCAAAGCAAGCCCCGTCTACCCGCAAAATCCAAATTCAGATTCAAGCAAAGCAAAGCAAGCAGTGCGCTACAGTGTCTCGTCCTCGACGAAGACGCCCCAGAAGTGGACGTCCTCGTTCTCACGGCCCCGCAGCGCGCCGCCGTACACGTCCGCGCACATCTCGATGGGCACCTCGAGCTTGAGGCATCCGTCGCCCAGGAAGGTGAACAGCAGCCACGAGTCGAAGGTGGGGAAGGCGCCATTGTCCTCGGGTTTCCGGCTCAAGATACCGCGGTTCTGCAGGGACGGCGTCGGCGGCACCTTGAAGGCGTGGTAGGGCATCGTCTCCATCGAGTCGGCGACGAAGAAGGACTCGCCCAGCGCGAGCTCGACGGATATCCAGACGGGTGGCGGGTCGAGCTCATGGTGCGTGTCGGGGAGCGTCGCGTGCTGGTGGAAGCGCAGGGTGCCAAAGCGCAGGTCGGTCGGCTGGCCCAGCAGGTCGAACAGCTCGGTCGAGTACAGGCGGAAGTAGCCATTATGGATGCCGCGCAGCTCCTCGTCGTCGCCGGCGCGCCCGCTGTCGAGGGCGGCATGCAATTGCTCCTCGGCACGGCGACCGAGCGATTCGGCGGCGTGCAGCGAGCGGGCCATCTGCTTGCGCGTGTACTTGGTGTTGAGCTCGGCGATGGCCAGCCGGCAGGCCTCGTGCCGTATGTCGTCGCGGCGCCAGCCCCTGCGGTCGCGGTCGGGCTCTTGTGAAGGCGCGTCCTCGAGCGAGCGCAGCAGCCCCGTCTCGTAGGCCAGCACCAGCTCCTCCCACTCGCGCATGACCCGGGCCAGGGGCGAGTTGAGTTCAGCGCTGTCGTTCTTCGCATCGCGGCGGGCGGGATCGCTCTTCAGCGCGGCCATGTGCGCGGCCGGGGCCTGTGTGGCGTAGCACTCGACGGCGAGCTCTGGGTGGTGCGGTTGACGGCGAGGCTGGAGGCTGGAGGCTGGAGGGTGACAGGAGGGGAAGGTGCAGCTCGCTCGCTCGGCTGTTGCTCGGCTGCGGGCGCGCGTCCGGAGGGGGTGAGGGGGCGAGGGGGCAAGGGAGAGAGGGGGAGAGGGGAAGGCGGCCGTCAAGCATCAAAAAGCAGAACAGCGGCAGAAGAGCAGCGGGCGAGCATCACATCGAGAAGGGAAACGACGTCGGACATGGGGTGAGCTCAGCGAGACGCGGAAGTTTTGCACAGAATCGCAGACAGCGCCAAGGCGCGCTGGAGGTGCTTGGGGCGGGCTGCGCTACGCCTTCCCCGGCCAATGGGCGGCGGCCGGCGTGCAGGGCGAGACGCGTCCAGAGCTCCAGAGCTCGCCTGCCGCCATGTCGACTGGTCCCTCTCGTCCCCTCGTGCAGAGTGGGATCCAGCGCGCGGTGCGGTTAAACAAGAGACTCCAGCAGGCCCGCGTTATTGGGGCGGGGCCGGGGCTGCTGACGGCGACGGTGCAAGGCAAGGCCGCCGGGGACCACGAGCCACAGGCAGCGCTCCAGAGAGAGCTCGCGCTGCGCAGTGAGGGTGCAGGTGCAGACGCGCCTCCTGCAGGCCGACGCCCGCTGCTCCCACTGCTGGCCAGGGGCCTCAGGAGACTTGTACGCGCGAACCGCGAACCGCCCGAGCAAACCTGGGATGAGCTAGACGAGCCTGCACCTGCGAGCGCCGTCCTCCGCTGCAGCAACCCCACCCAGCCTGTCGGGTCGCCGACGCCCCATTGGCTGGCCGCGCCCCGACCGGCCCGACCGCGGCCGCCCGAACCATCCCGAGCCCCCTCGGCCCGCGTCAACCTCGCGACATGCGACAGCCTGGACGTGCCGCCCGAGGCTCCAGACGTCCCAAGCATACGTCCCGCCGACGCGTGACACAGTCCCGCAAACCGCACCTGGATACTGGCTGCGTGTACACATGCCGCCGGACTTCGTGTCTCGGCACATTGCCCGCCGACCTGCATCCATTCGCCGCAGCTTCACTCTGGCTCGCGCCGTCTGACGCGCCAAGCGCTCTGCGCATACCGGAACCTGCGTCGTGCACACAAGCTTTCCTACTGGAGCCCGCCACGTGCCACAGCCTAAGTTGGTTCAGATCCTCATGTCAGATTCCCCTGCTCGATAGGGCTGCACGGAACACCTCACCACATCCCCTAGCGCGAACCCCGCCGAACAGGTGGACCCGGAGCAGCGTAGCGTGGGACATTATCGTACTGCTGACTCCTGCGCTGACCCTCTTACTCACTATCACACAGCCCGCACCTGTGACTGGAGAAGCGCCATAAAAGGCAACCTCCCCACCCCCACCCCCTCCTCCCCGTCCTTGCACCTGCAATTCGAGAAGCAGAAGCTGACGGGCCCGTGGGCCTGCCACTTGCACACGCTATCGACGTCTATACCAAACACACTTGGACCCATTCCGCATAGCCCGAGCCGCACCTCGCCCGTCTCACCCTCCATGGCGCACATGGCGCTTTTATCAGCATCATGCGACGATGCTCATTTTCGCCGTGCTCACCGCTACGCCGTGGGATCATCGGCTCCCTGGTGCCGGCCCGCCTCTCCTTCCGCCGCCAGCCAGTGCTTGCAAATCCATGCATGGCACGAGGCTCGCTAGTGCTATTCTCAGTGTATGCAAACTGCTTCAGGGAGCATCCATGTGTTTCATCATACCTCGCATATCATCGCCGTTATACCCCCGGGAAGCCGCCCTACCGGCCACTTCGGCGTCATGATCCATCACGTGGCAACTACCGTCGGCGTCCTTCACTCAAGTTCGGCTCCTTCAGAGCCGACTCGGAACGTTGCAGTGGTTATACGGTCTGAGGAAGGAACGACCGACGGATGCGCCGGATCGAGCCTTCGAAATGCGCTTTCCAGCAGCTTCGATCCCTGTCAACATCGACCCCCACGTTTACTTCAAGCTCCAACGTCGTCCTATTCTTCACCGCTGCTCAGAACTTGCCTGAGGTTGACTTTAGCTCCAGTAGCCTTGGCCGATAGCTCAGCAAACGCCCCGCCAGTCCCGGGCACCGGAATCGGGATGGCATACGATTCTCGTATGAATCTGCTTCGCCTCCGCAATTCCTATCGCAGCCTGCGTTCCCCGCATCTTCTCGTGCGATAGCCCTAGGCGTCTTGTCTGCCTCGGTTTTCACCACTTTCATCACTCCACTCAGACTGCTCTTCGTCTTACGCCCAACTCCAAATTGCCGGACTTGGATAGTATATCTCCAGTTCGTCTGGGGAGCATCCGGGTAGTACCGTCACAAGGCGAAAGAAGCCGACTCGTGGCAACCTCCACCCTTTGCCTCCGTCTTCATCACCGGTGTAGACCTTGGTCGTTCTGGAGCATCATCGTCTCAGCCTAATAGGCATACGCGGCAAGGCTGGCCCCACGCGAGATTGCCACGACCAAGCCCTGTACGAAGACACAGCCCTACCATTACCGACCCCCTCGGGGCAAGGGAAGCACTTACGCGGCGTGGAGATGTGCTCGTGCATATCACGGCGGAGATCAATCAGCTTACGAGATGTGACTGTGCTAGAGTCAGGTATACTGGTTTGAAAGGGACACGTGCAGTGTGATATAAGTGTGGGCGTTGGGGCACGGGCTGCCGGTCACCCCATTTTAACTTGGAGCTGGAGGTTTGCGAGTCATGAGTAGTCACCGGACATTGGTAGGTCGGGCGGTGCTTGGATGAGCGGCGTAGAGCGTGCCAAGGGTAGTCAGGCTGCTCATATCATTACCAAATACCTTGGTAGTGTGCGATATCCTCTGCAAGTACAACAAATCCTATCGTGTTAGCGTTAGGCTTTCAGCCCTAGCATCACCACCTCACGAAAGACCCTGCTGAGTGATAGTCCCCGTACCGTCATGAAGTTAGTAGAACTATTCAACGCTGAAGTGCATAAACCAACGAACAACATGTTGACTGGGCGGTGAGAGAGGATGCGTCTGCTCGATGCGGTTGTCCATACGTCCAAGAAGAAATCACGTCATTGGTTGCGGTTGGCTTGTGCCAACCTGCACCGTTCTCGACGAAGGCGCTTTCCAAGACCGACCACCAACGCCGTCGAGCCGATGGAACTTGCACTGATGGCAAGTACCTCGGAAACTGGGCGCTTGCCACAGCATGTCACGGCATGTTACTCTTACTAGCAGTCCGGCGAAAAGTCCATATGAGGAGTATAAACGGTGGGAAGGCGCGGCTGATGGAATAGGGATGTTGGCAGTATAGCCCCCAAGATGCATCAATCGGATACCTGAGGTACGCAATAATCTGGCTGTTTCACCAAACGAGTTCCGGAGGCTTGTGGCGTCACCATCGGGCGATGGAGAAACGGCCGAGCGCGGCGCATAAGGCAGGTCCCCGAGCATGATGGAAGTCGAGATGGCCGTGATCCCCTTCGGAGACAGAGAGACGTGTTCGTTGGGGATGTGGGGTCTTTCTCCGCATTGTGGGGAAGCACCCAGACCCAGTCGGGCCGTCGATCGACGCGTGTTTTCTCCTTGTGGGCCCTGGGCATCTTCGAACTACATATCCAGCTACTTTGGAACAGTACCAGAACTGTTGCAAGTTTCGTCGTTTCTCGTTTGATTCGTCGCGATGCCGCCCTCCCTCGCGTACAAGAACACAGAGTACCAATCCACCCACTACAACCTCTTCAAAGACTCCATCACCGTCCCGCTCAAATCCATCCTTCCACCCGGCGTGACGCGCTACGCCTACGATGCCGCCATCCTTCTGTACATGGCCGTCGTCGGCCACGAGCAGGTTCTGCAAGGCGACGCGTTGGTCGAGTACATCGACCCGTACGAGCTCGGCGCGGAAGAGGGAATCAGAAAGATGCCGAGTGCGGCCGTGCGTCCAAAGAATGTAGAAGAGCTGAGGAAAGTGTTGGCGGTCAGTGAGGAGTATGCGATTCCGGTGTGGACGTTTTCAAGGGGGAAGAATCTGGGGTATGGAGGGCCGGCGCCGAGGGTCAATGGCTCGGTCGCGCTGGATCTGCATCGCATGGACAAGATTATTGAGGTCAATGAGGAGTATGCGTATGCTGTCGTGGAGCCCGGTGTCACCTTTACTGAGCTCTACGAGTACTGCGTCGCGCACAAGCTCAAGGTATGGCCATCGGTGCCGTCGCTAGGCTGGGGCTCCGTCGTCGGGAACACGCTCGATCGCGGGACAGGCTTCACACCCACAGCGACGCATCACCAGCACATCTGCGGTCTCGAAGCCATGCTCGCAAACGGCGACCTCGTCCGAACAGGCCAATTCGCCGTCTCCGGCTCGCCCTCCTCGCACCTCTCCAAGTTCACCTTCGGCCCGAGCATTGAAGGCCTCTTCCTGCAGTCCAACCTCGGCATCGTCACTAAGCTGGGCATCTGGCTCACACCCGCGCCGCAAGCATACATGTCGTGCTCCTTCGACATGCCCGACTTTGAGGACCTGGAGGACATAGTCGATGTGTTTGGGCCGCTGCGTCGCGACGGCCTCCTCCCGAATACAGTCTACGTCTCCAACATCACCGAGTGGATCAGCATGGTGGGCCAGCGAGAAGAACTCTGGCCGAATCCCGGGCCCGTACCTGAATGGAGGCTCAAGGAGCTCCAGACGCAGCTCAACTTTGGCTACTGGAACGCCAAGTTCGGTTTGTACGGCGCGAAGGACGTGGTGCAGGCGCATTTCAACGAGCTGAAGAAGATTGTGAGCAAGAAGCTGCCGAAGGGACGCTTGAACGGCGAGATTTTTTCGGCTGGGGAGGGCGAGACGCTAGACCCCGCGACGATTCCTGAGGCACATGGCGGGTTCTTCGTCGGCGTACCAAGCCTGTGGAGTCTGCCCATGGTCAAGTTCAGACTCCCCAAGAATGGAGGCGGGATCGGCGCGCATTACGATTACAGCCCCATCATCCCGTCGAGTGGGAAGGCGGTTATGGAATGGGTGCGTACGGCGAAGAAGTAAGTCCCAAGGCATCCTCTTTTCAATATGGATGAGAGAAGAGAAGGGGCTAATGGATGCCGTAGGATCACCGAGGCCGAAGACTTTGACCTCTTCTGCGACTTTTTCATGCACGAGCGGCACGTCATTTTCGTCAATATGATGACCTTCGATAAAACCAACATTGCGCACCGAAAAGCCGTGCAGACTATCTTCCGCAATCTGTTCGAGGAGGGGAGGAAGCGCGGGTATAGCAAGTATCGGAGTCATATTAACACCATGGGTATGTCATAGCCTCCCTTTTCCTCCCTCCGTTATCTTACTCCGTTTATTTTTGGGAGAGAGAGAGGTAGATGCTGAGGAGAAGTTATTGGTGCAGGTGCTGATGAGAAGCAGACATGGTAGCCTCCCTCTACGACTTCAACAACCACGCCTACCGCCGCTTCGTCGAAACGCTCAAAGACGCTCTAGACCCTCATGGCATTTTGAGTCCCGGCAAGCAAGGCATCTGGCCCAAGAGATTTAGGGAGAATGAAAAGTTGAAGGCTCATTTGTAATATATTGTTTGATGGAAAACGTATGGTGATTGCTTTCATGGGGCAGTTAGCCTTACTTTCGTGACCTCGTCATTGCCGTGATTAGATTTCTGTAAAGGTCTGAGGCGTGGCCGTGTGTACATCGGTAGGAGGGTGGGGCAGAGGTCTGTGCTCACCTCGTCCACCTTTTTCGCGTCGCGGTGAGCTCTCATCTTCATTTCATCCAACATTCACCGACACGCCACCATCCAAGTCTGAGTCATGTCGAGCAGTGACGTGATTTCGCACCTCACTACGACTGATCAAACAGCTATGTGGCGCGCGGTGCGTGTGCTTGCGGCGCTCCCACGCAAACATGCTCCGCTACGCGTTCGTCGTCCACACCGATGATACTGCCATCATGTTCGGTGTCACCGGGTCACCGTCCCTTTCACCGCGAGGTGATAAGCGGACGAACACAACCTCTTGCGGCGCCTCGGTGAATGGGAGTTCACGTGCCCCTGTGCGGGGCCAGTTGACGCTCTTCACTCGGCGTAGGGTTGTTTACCAGCGACTTCAATCAAATCAACTATAGCTCGCCACTCCATCCGCCGACGCTACATCGGGACGCGTCTTTCGTCGCAAAGAGGCGCGGCTCGTCATACGAGTAAGTCTGTTTGTTGCCCACAGCGACAGCTTCAAACTGACTTGTCACTTTCAGAGCGCGTTATCTCTATCGCGTCAACCGGGCAAACCCGCCTCTATTGGTCCATTTTCGCCGACGTGCCCACGAGGTGGCCCTTCTTCGAGCCGACATAGAGCGGGAAACTGCGACGGAATACGAACCACGTACAGTGTAGATAAGAGCGCCGCGTCACCATGCCACCGAAAGGCCTGTACGCAATGGGACGACATCACCTCTACGGCGGGCAGATGCCGCGCCGCTCTTTCAACTCGAACGACTTCCAGCCCAAGCCTGAGCCCGAGAAGGCGACCGAGGCCGACACTGCTGCCGTCCACACTCAGCATGGAGCCGATGATGCCCGGCGCGCAGCCAAGAAAGAGCGCAAAGAGAAGAAAGAAAAGAAGAAGAGGACCGAGTCCGTGAGCAAGCAGTCGAACCATGAAGCGGATGGCGCCATCGGCAACACGAAAGCAACACTGGACGTCTCTGACCCCAAAAAAGAGCGCAAGAAAGCGAACAAAGAGGCGAAAAGAGCGGCACAAGAGGGTCCGACTTCCGAGGGGCGCAAGAAGAAGCGCAAGAGGGACAGTGAGGCCGTTGCGGAGACGCCTGCTGTCGCACACCGCGGCGTGGCCAATGGCGGCTTTGTCGTCGGAGGAGATCTGGCGGACAGTGTGATGACCTCGCTAAACGGTCTTGGGACATTGGGCACACATCCATTTGAGACGCTGCAAACGTCTGAGAAGCCCTCTAAGAAAAAGAAGAGGTCTCGCAGGAAGAGCCAGGACATCAACATTGATGAGCAACCGAAGGCTGGCGAGGTCGCTAAAGATGTCCTTCGTTCGACAGCAGAGAAGCCTAAGCAGGAAAAGTACGAGAAGAAGAAGACCGAGAAGGCGCAGCAGCCTCAAGACGAAGCCCTTCCCAAAATCACCACGCCAAGGAAAACGCCTGTTCCGTTTCCCCAGCTGTCACAGCGTCCAACTAGCAGCGCGGGCGTCCTTGTCCCGGAAACACCGCCCCCAAAAGCCGCGAACTACGTCAATCTTTTGCCAAAGGGCCCCGTGTCATTCTCGCAGCCTGTTGCCAATACAGCCACGCAATGTAAGCCCTCGAAGAAGGAGCGCGTGACTGTACTCCTCTCGACGCCAACGTCTGCGGGAGATGTGCGCACACCAAAGTCCGCTCCCCCGGTCACTAGCAACGGCGTGTCCAGGCCCAGTGTTCCGAATGCCCTCACAGATGCAAACCTGAACAAGCATACAAAGCCATCAATCAAAGACCCTAAACCCAGGCAGCGTTCTAGAGGCGCGGTGTCTACCGTTACATCGCTGCTAGAGTCGGCTTCAACACCAAGCATCATCGAAGCATTCGCTCGCATCGGCAAGCCGTATGCCCGATCCGGCGCTGAAGTGGACCCGTTCGTGGTACCCGAGACTAAGGTTAAGGAACGCCGCGAGACGCACGAAGAAGCATCGATGAACGTCTTCAATGAGCGCTTCTGTGAATTGCAGAAAGCTGTCAACTTCACGGAGGAACAGGGCTACTTAGAGAATTACGTGACGTGGGGTGTAGACAATGCATCGAACCAGCTGCCTTGTCTTGGCAACGTTACTGGCTGCACAGCGAAGAAAGAAGAGATTCTTCGCTTGGGCAGGGAGGAGAACCTCACCATCTTGAATCATCTGGACACCGATGGTGGTGATTTGAATGCTCTGACAGATGCCGCTAACCGTGCTCGCTTGGCCGATGAGTTGCTCATGTTGAGTCTCAAAGCTCGGGTGCCCGTTCCCATTGGTCGCCTTGAGGGGACGTGGACTTTGTACTGCCCCAAGTACGCCGCGACCCACTACGACAGGTACGGATATGGTCAGCGTACGCTTACCATCTCATCGATTGCTGGCTTCAAGCACAAGAACTCGTATACGGCTCGTCTCAATATTCCACCGCGCTCCATGTCGTACTCGATCCTCGCCTTCTCTACGCCGCCGCACGCATCGTTCCGCACGTCTACTATCAAGACAGCTGCGGAGGGCTATACGATGGATGTTGTGTTCTTGGGTAATGGATACTTGCAGCTCCGGGTCGACTTGAATCTGCTGCTGAAGGGAAAGGCGACCGGAGAAGTCGAAGGCAAGAAGGTCCACATGGAGTTCATCGGTGTGCATGAGAAAGCGGTGAAGTGGTTCGACAAGAAGAACGAGCTGGAGGAAGAGGCGAAGAAGCTGTTCGCCAAGTATGACGGCCACGATGATTAGTAGTGGGCGTTCTCAGTGGTGGCGGCTTCTTCACTTGGGTGGATGCGCATCGCTCAATTGGTCTGGTCGTCGCTATGGGATTGGCCCAACGCTGTTCATGATCCATAACTGGCGCTCTGGACCGGAGTCGAAGAGTCACATGTTGGCTTTGGGGGCGTCTTGGAAGTTTGAGACCGATAATAGGGATTACACAATTGATAGCCGGGTGATTTGAAGGGTAGCGTAGGTTCTTTCTAATTACGTTAGAGATACCTTTCTGCTCCTTATACCAAGGGCACTGTCAATAATTCTATGGTTTCAACCGCGCTAGCTCACTAGCGCCTCGCTTAGCATGCCAATCAGAGTGTCAGGATCTAAAACACCCAGATTCTTACCTAGAAACTTTACTATCCTTTACGCCTTTATAGATAATCTAACGCCCTCTAGACGCCCTAAGAGCTCTAAAAACCTTACTTAAGCTTAGTAGGGGGCTATTATTACCCTATAACACGTTTATAGCGCTAAATTTAGGTATATTATAATCCTTCTAGGCATTTTAAAGAGCGCTTCTAGCGAGAGCTTTCGCGATGCCTAGTAGTAGGCGCCTAATAATAATAAATTGCTAGCAGCTCTATTTAATACTATAAGTAATTATTACGTTCCTATAGGATAGTAAATTCTAAAGAGGTAAGTTAGTTCTTAGGTAGAAGTAATAATAGAAAGAGAGATTATTAGTTAAGTAAGTAAGCAATAAGGTAGTTAGTATTAAGGTTATAAAACTATTAAATTAATAATACCTACTAGAATCTAAATAATAGGTTATTAAATAAGTTAAATACTAGAAACTATAGGGGTTCCTAGGTTTCTATATATAATAGTACTATTTCTCTAGGGTTTCGCTATCTATAGTGCGCGAGAGGGTATAGCTATCTAGAGATAGTTAACTATTCTTTACTTAGCAGGATATCTTTACTTAGTAAGATAGTATTATTACGTAATCTTAGGTGCAGGTAATATAGTGCTGCCCTACACTATTATTATTATTCTATTCTTTTTACCCTTTATTTTACATTCTTAGATTTTAATATTATCTTCTCTCTTTCTAGGTAATTATTCTATTACCCTTACTTATCTTTCTATACTATAGTTTTACTATAGGTATAAAGTCTATAGGTTCTCTATACGTAGTTTATATTTCTTAGACCTTACTAACTATACCTAAAAAATAATAACTTTATAAAGTGCGTATACTCTATAAGAAGAATTCTACCTTAGAGTGTTAGTTCTAAGTAGTATACGTTTATATAGCTACGTAAGAGATATTATTCTAGTATAGTTATTATAAAGAGAAGAATTTATAATACTTTATAGATATAGCGTCTAGTTACTATACTAGGTATATTATAGTAAAGGCTAAATATAGTTTATTTATTTATAAGAAGAAGTAGAAGAAGGTAGAGTAGAAGAAATATAAAAAGAAATTAGCGCTTCTTTATATAGAGAAATCTATAGTATAGGTTACTTAAGTAGTTACTTACGCGTAGCGTAAGTTAGTAAAACTAAAAAGTTATAAGTAGAATATAGCCTATTAGAACTTTACTCTACTTTAAGTTTAGAAGTAGTTAGGTAAGTTAAGTATAATACCTTTATTTTCTATAGGTATAGCCTCTACTAACCTAGGCTAGTTATAGGTTAATAGTCTTCTTCTTTTTAAATCTTTACTAGATTAGCTTCTTAATAAATTTCTATTCTTAGTATCTTTAGAGTCTATTTTTAGTAGTTTAAGCCTTTTTAGCTTTATAGAGAGTAGTGCTACTCTCTAGTCTTTTATAAGTAGTTATTTTAGTTATATTTATCTAGTATAGTAATATGTAAGGGACTAGCTCTATACCACTAGGCCGCACATCTAAAAGATATGGCACGCAGTATCGGTTTCCGATACTAGGCGTGGTATAGAATAATATATATACTAATACGAAGGTATGTGTGGGTCTCGCCTTAGCGAGGGCCCGTGCGGGGTAGTGGGTACCAATATAGGCGTGACAAATAGGCGTTAAACCTTAGTCTTACTACTTTAAGTAGTTACTAATAGTTCTATAAGTTAGCTTTTAGTTCCTATATATTTTCTAACTTAGGGTAGCCTTTCTATTTTACTAGCTATTCTTAGTAGAAGTTATTATTCTAGAAGTCTTATTAGTCTACTTTATAGTACCCGCGTAGTACTTTAACTTTATACTTATTATCTTTATCTTTTTAGTAGTAGAAGGTTTTTTATAGTAGCGTCTTAGAGTCTACTAGTTCTAGGGTAGATATATAGAATACTAGATAGACCTTTATATTACTTAGAAGTTAGAGTTTATAGTTTACCTAGTTAACTTATTTAAAAACTAAAAATAGTCTAAATTTTACGTAGTCTAATCCTTTACTAGGTTATATTATATAAAGATTTTTTATAAGTAAATATACTCTATCTCCCTTCTTTAGCTAAAGTACTATTTTTTATTTTTAGTTATTATATTTAAAACTTTTTCGCTATACTTTTTATATGTTTTCTTTTATTTCTTTATATATTTCTTACATTTCTCTAGCGTTATTAGCTGCTATTTCTATTTATAATTTACGTAGAATAGTATTTATCTTATTACTTCTAATTTCTTATTATTATACGCTAGTTAGGCTATTAGTAATAGTAATACCTAATTATTCTATAGCTTATTACTATATATCTTTAGATAAGTTTTTATAGTTCTATTAGTTTATTCTATCTATCTATCTGTCTATAGATAGTAGGCTATTAATAGCTTACGTTTTATTCTAATAAGTACTATTAGCGTTATCTAGTAGTTAGATATAAATAGTTTATCTTAATTACTAATAATTATTCTTAGTTTTCTGTAATACCTAACTAGTTAGTCTAGAATTATAAATCTAAGTTATCTTACTATATAGGTATTATAGAATAGAATTATCTCTATATACTTAGTAAATTAGTTAATAATTACTAGTATTATATTATAGAGTATATTAGTTATTAAGTCCTTTAAGTTTAGTAGCCCTATAATAAAGTCTATAGAGATATCTATTTAGGGTTTATCTAGAATCTAGATAGCTTGCATTTCTCTATATAGTATATAGGTGCTATGTTTATTTCTTTAGCAGTCTACGTACTTTTAAATATAGTCTATAACCTTTTACTTTATTACCTTAAACTAGTAGTTACGTTAGATAAGTTCTATAGTCCTTATAATACTAGGGTGTCTAAACATTAGATTATTATAATATTACTAGATAATCTATTTCTTTTATTCTTCTAGTACCTCTTATTCTATTATAAGAAGCGTGTTAAGCTCTTATAATAGGCTAAGTATTCTATCTTTATTTTATACTAGAATAGAGGCGCGCGTAATAGTCTTATCTCTAGCTAAGTTACTTTATTAACTTAGTACGTTAGCGCGTCTGTTTTCCTTACTAGGTATATATATAATTCTAAATTTATATTATCTAAGTGTTTTAGACTACCTTACTTATCTTAGTATAAGATTCTTAGTTATAGTAAACCTTAGAAGGTTCTTATAATTAGTAAAGATAGTAAGTTTAAAGCAGCTATGTGCGTAGATTTACTAGTATTTAAGTGCTTTAATAATCGCAAATAGTTCTTTATTATAGATATTATACCTTATTTTCGCGTCTATAAGCTTATAAGAATAATAGGCTATTAGGTGCTATTTTCTATTTCTTTCTTATTTATCGTATACGCTAAGGGCTTAGTCGCTTACGTTAGTTTTAAGTTATAGAGGCTAGTTATCTTAGAAGTTTATAAGTATATATAGTGTAATACATACTATTTATAGCATCTAGAAGGATTTTTCTTATTTAGTAGACTATTTAAAGGGTATATTTTTCTTTATAAGTTCTGTTAGCAGTGTTATAATTACTACGTATTTCTTAATAAACTATCTATTAAAGCCGTAGAATTCTAGGAACTCTTAGATATTTTTAACTATCTTAGAGTAGGGCTAGTTTTATATAGTCTTAATTTTATTAGAGCTTATTTATATGCTCGTAGTATTAATAATAAACTCTAGAAACTCTAATTTCTAAATATAGAATATATATTTCTTAGGTTTTAGTTATAGATTCGCAGTTGCTAGTGCTTATAGCATAGTTATAACGTAGTTTATATAGTCTTCTTCCTTTTCTACATAGATTAGGATGTTATTAAGGTATTCTCTTAGTATATTATTAATTAGTGCCTAGAAGGTCGCTAGTGCGTTTATAAGTCTAAAGAGTATAACCTAATATTAATATAGTCTATATCTTAACTAGAATGCTGTTTTCTATTTATTATCTTTTATAATTTATATAAGGTAGTAGCTGTCTTATAGATCTAATAACGTAGAGATCTTTACCTTTATAAGTCTATTCTGCAGCTCGCTAGTATAAGGTAATAGGTATCTATTTTTAATAGTAATATTACTAAGCCTTTAGTAATCTATATAGGGTTATAGTTCTCTATCCTTCTTTATAATAAAGGTAAAGGGGCTCGCTACTAGTAACTTAGATAGTTAAATATATCCTTTTTCTAGGTTCTTCTTAATAAAGTCTCTTTTCTATTTAAGTTCTCTGCCTATCTTTATATATAGTAGTCTAAAAGGTAGCGTCTTTCCTTCTTTTAGGTTAATTATATAATTCTAGGGTTAGTGCTTAGATAGGTTTACTTTTCCTTCTTCTTTCTAAAATAAGTATTTCTATTTCTTATATAGTTTAGAGATATTATAAGTTATGTAAGTACTTATTTTCTTATATCTCTTAACATAGTAGTTCCTACTAGCGTCTTTTAAGGTTAATTTATATTTATTAACTTCTAGTTATAAGAGTATATTAAGTTCTCTTTTATCTACTATTAGACTCTATTAATACGTAGGCTTTGCTTATAGTACATAGTTATAGCGCGTTAGAGATATCTTTTCCTTATTCTATTTAATATATAGATTATGTCTCTTTAACTAAGGTAGTCCTAATACTACTTTATAACTAGAGAATCTTAGTATATTAAAGGTAATCTACTTCTAGTATTAGTTAATCTTAAGTATTATATTAGCCTTATAGTCTACTCTTAGTATTTTTAGTATAAGTGCTTCGTCTCCTGCGTATAGTAGGTAGCTTTATGTCACGCCTACATTGGTATTCACTACCCCGCACGTGCCCTCGCTAAGGCGAGGCCCACACATACCTTCGTATTAGTATATATATTATTCTATACCACGCCTAGTATCGGAAACCGATACTGCGTGCCATATCTTTTGGATGTGCGGCCTAGTGGTATAGAGCTAGTCCCTTACACTTTATTATTTTTATCTTTAGATAAGTCCTACTTTCCTAATAATATCTAGTAAGATGTAGTTTTCCTAGGCTTCTAAGTCTATTATAGCTTTTACTTTAATATTTCTAAGTTAGACTATAAGTTTTATTAATGCTTTATTACCTATAGTATTAAGTTCTTAGAAGGCATCTTCGCGCCTTAGTTTTAGCCTAAAAAAGAGAGTTATCTAAGTTTAGGTGCTGTTACGGTATCCTCCCTAGATCCCCTAACACTACTAAGTCCTATTTATACTATTATTAGTACGCCTAGAACTATTCTCTAAACTTTACCCTAACTAGCAGTTAGTTCGCGCACTAGAAGCATAGATTACCTTCCTAAGTATTTCTGCTTTACACCTATTTTACTATTTCTATTCTATATATAACGTCTTATATTACCTAGATATTACACGTAGTAATTAATTAGTCTTTACTATAAGAACTAAAGGCCTACTTATTACGTTCTTATAATATTATATTATATTTCTACCTCTAGCTATTATAGCTACTAACGCGGACCTAATATAATAAATTCTTACTAAACTAGCGTCTATTTAAGCTAGTAGTAAGGTAATTAAGGCTAGTAATAAAGCGTTATAGTAGACTCTTACCTAGTAAGAGGCCTAATACTATAATAATATAGCTACCCTCTAATAAGAATTTAAAGAACATTTAGCTACTATTAAATAGTTAGCCTCTCTTCTACCTAAAGCTGTAGTAGAGGCTAAGGTTTAACTAGCGCCTATAACTACCTAAAAGTTTAAGACTAGCTTATCTCTCTTCTAATAGACGCCCCTAATAACCTAAGCTATCTTAAATATCTAATCTAAGAAGCTCCCTAACCTACTATTATTTATAGAAAAGAAAAAGAACCTACTACTCTTTCTAACTAAGCTCTAATATAAGCTTAAAGGAAACTCTAACTAATTTCTTAATAAAGAGGCGTAATTAATTTACGCTTACTTCTAACTTAAACGTAACCCTACTACTCTTATTAACTTATTAATAGAAAAGAATATTTATACTATAAAATAACTTATTAGGTTTCTTTAGGCTACTTATAGTAACCTAAACTATAAACTAACTACCTAGAGCTAACTAGATAACCTAAAGTAAAAAAATAAGAGTTTTCTTTCTTACTTTACTAACTTCTAATACTTAATTACTAATATAAACCTAAATAAGAGCGCCTAAATTAACTAGCTCTACTATTCTCTATTAGATAACCTTTACTAAGTAATAGTTAGTATTCTAATCCTCTTATCTCTAAATAACTATACTAACCTAATTACCCTATATAATAATAATATAAGGTACCTTCTAGCCTACTACTCTACTCTAACTACCTCTTAACACTCCTTGCCCCCTTATAGAGATTCTAATATAAAAGAAATAAAATTAAGCTATATACTTACTAGATTAAAGGAGCGTAAGTACTATAGAGAGAAAGAACTATACTTTAAGTATAGTAAATATAGCTATATTTTTTATAACTATTCTATTCCCCTTTTTTATACCTAAAATAATAGCGTTTCTATCTCTACCTACTCTACTACTCCTTTAACTTATTAGTAAAGAAGTTCTAGCCTAACTATCTTACTCTATAGCCCTTTTTAATAATTCTACTAAAGCTGTAGCTATAAAAGTTTATAAAAAGGCTTATTCTAGAGTTAAGTTACTCTTTAGAACCTATATTATATTAGATTTTTACTTACCTTTAGACTACCTCCCTAACTAAGGATTAGAAGTATTAAATTAATATACCTATCTTATTAAAATAGGGTAGACTTATTACTATAGTCTAAGCCTTTATTAACTTAGAAGCTAATAGTATTAGATATATAAATTAAGATCTAGCGCGCTAATTAAATCTCTAACTAAAACTACTTACCTAGATACTGCACCTAACTAGATTTAATAGAAAATAACTTAAAGGAGGTTCTATTTTATATATAACCTCTACTATAATTACCTACTATAGTTATAAGAAGTAAGTAGAGCTATACGTAAGTAATACTAGAAGATATAAGCTAATACTAGGCTAACCTTAGTTATATTAATATAAGGTTGCCTTTAATTACTAAAACTAAGTCCTAAAGTTTAACTTCTTCTAATGCTAGGCTAAGTGCCTGCGCTAATACTAATATAAAACTAGAATCTAAGAGCTTATTACTATAGGCACCTAGACACCTATAGGTAAGAAACTAATAGGAGTTTAGAGGAAGTTATCTCTAAAACCCCTATATAAGAATACCTAATAGTCGCCTAGTACTAATAATAGAGAACTAGATATCTACTATATTAGAGTAGCACTTCTAATAATTCTATTCTAATAACTAAACTATAGGATCTTCGCTGCCTCTATAGCTAATATAGATAAGATCTTAGAAGAAAGAAAGTATACTAACTTAGTAATAAAGGTACCCTATAAGTACTATAACCTATTATATATATTCTTCTAAAAGAAAGCTAATTAACTACCTAAGAGATAATTATATAACTATAAGATTAAACTAATACCTAGTAAACACTCTAGATACGAACCCCTATATAGTATATCTTAAAATAAACTAAAAGTGCTATAGAAGTATCTTAATAATTACCTATTAAAAGAATTTATCTAAGCTAGCTTATTATCTATTACCTTTCTAGTTATCTTTATAAAGAAGCTAGGTAAAGGTTTACGCTTCTATGTTAATTACTAGGCGCTTAACGCCCTAATAATTAAGAACTAATACTTAATTCCCTTACTATAGGAAACCCTAAGTTAGTTAAGTAAGGCTAGGTTCTATATAAAGTTTAATATTATTACTACCTTTAATAAGCTATAGATAGCTAAAGGAGATAAATAGTTAACTACCTTCTAAACCTAATATAGTCTATTTAAATACCTAGTAATGCTATTTAGCTTAGCTAATACCCTAAGCACGTTCTAGTATTTTATAAATAACGTGCTCTAACTGTTTCTTAACATCTTCTATATAGCTTATATTAATAATATACTAGTCTATAGTAATTTCTAAGCTAAATATAAGAAGCACGTTTAACTAGTACTTAAGGCGCTAGAAAAAGCTAGCCTATAACTTAATATAGATAAATATAAGTTCTATAAGACTAAAGTTACGTACCTAGAGTACGTAATCTCTACTAAAGAAATTTAGATAAACCTAAATAAAGTTAGAATAATTATAGAGTAAGAGTATCTAAAGAACGTAAAGAATATATAAGCCTTTATTAGGTTTACTAACTTTTACTAATAATTTATTAATAACTTCTCTAATCTTATCAGCCTGCTTATAGCCCTTATAAAGAAGAACGCCTAATTCTAGTTTAACCTAATCTATTAGGAAGCTTTTAACGCACTAAAGAAAGCGTTTACTAAGGCTTCTATTCTCTAATACTTTAACTTAGAACTTCTAATAATTATAGAAGCAGACGCCTCTAACTATATTATAGTAGGTATTATATCTTAGACTAATACTAAAGGTATAACTTAGCCTATTATATACTTCTTAAAGCGTATAAGCCCTACTAAGAGTAACTATAAGATCTATAATAAAGAATTACTTATAATTATCTAATACTTTAAGTAATAGAGACCTAAACTTAAAGGAGCTACCTTCCTAATTAAAGTACTAAGTAATTATAAGAACCTATAGTGCTTTATAATAATTAAGCAGCTAAGCTACTAATAAGCCTAATAGTCTAAATACCTTTTCTAATTTAACTTTATAATAACTTATTATTCTAGAAAGAAAGGAGAGAAGCCTAACGCTCTAATAAGACGCTCTTAAGACGTCTCTATGTAAGATAAAGCCTAATAAGCTAGGAACTAGATACTATTAAGGCCTAAACTATTCTTTAAGCCTTTAGAGCTTTCTAGGATAATATCCCTAAAAGTCCTAATAATAAACTTAACTAAGATAGATTGCTTAATAATAGATATTATTAATAATAAATATGCTAATAATAAGTTTTTTTAAGATATACTAAAATTACTCTAAGAAGGCGCCTAATAGTCTAAACTAGTTACTCTAAGCGAGTGTAAAGATTAAAATAGTAGATTATACTACTAAGACTAATTAGTAATTTCTAACTCTAATAAACTAAGAATTAAGTTACTCTAACTTATGTATAAGTCTCTTATTAGTAGCTATCCTAGTAGAGGGAAGACTCTTAATATTCTTTAGTATAAGTATTACTAGCTGCGCATGTTTAATACTATTTAATAATTTATTACCTACTGCTATACCTATTATAGGGCTGTTAAGATCCAAGAATGTGGAACAAAGGGCGGAAAGGATAGGACGACAGCGATGATGCGGGGCAACGCCGTAACACCGCAACCGAGATCAGGTGACAATACCATCCCGCCAAGCCACGACATCCCGCCAAGCAAGGGATGGTCAACTATCCTTAGATGGCTGAACCATCCCGTACTCTCAGGATGACGGTACTCTAAAGGGATGGCATCGCTGTATATAGGAACAACAGGAGCCCCTATGGTTCCTGGTGTTCAACTTAGTTAATAATCTATTATTTAGATTCTATTAAGCATTATTAATTTAACAGTTTTATAACTTTAATACTAACTACCCGTTATTTACTTACGTAATTAATAAGCCTCCTCCCTATCGTCGCTCCTGCCCAAGAACTAACTTACCCTTATAGGACTAGCTACCTTGTAAGAACGTAACATATTAAACACCCTTAATATAAGCGACTTTAAAGGTATTACTACAGTTACTAACCCTAAGAATAAGGCCGCTAAGCTAGACCTATACTATAAAGACCGCAATAAACTTAAAGGATAGATTCTTTAACTTAAACTCTACTTTTACGTCTTAGAACCTAAAATAGAGGGCAAGGAGAAAGTTATCCTTATAGCATCGTACTTGCAAGGCGAAGCAGCTACCTAGATCTAACTATACCTCTTAAGCTACCTAGCTAAGGAAAATCGCGAAGGCGACGCTATTAACTAGATTATTAAAGACTATAAGAACTTTAAGAAAGAACTTAGGCAGCTTTTTAGTATTACTAACTAAGTACCTCTTACTAAATAAGCTATATAGCAACTTTAATAGACGCATTCTGTTGCTAATTACGCTATATACTTTAAGAAATACGCCGTGCAGCTTAACTAGGAAGAAGTACCCTTAATAGTTATATATAAGTAAGGGTTAAAACTAAAGATTCGTAAAGAGCTATTACGCTCTAGAAACCTTATTACTTCTCTAAAGGATCTCTATAAAGAATTTATTAGGATTAACGCTAAATAGTATAAGTTACACTAAGAACTGCGCTAGCGAGGACAGAAGCCGCGTCCTAGCTTTAGGAAGCTACCTAACAGCTACCTAATAAAGTATTAAGCCTTAGGTAATTAACCGCAACGCTACTAGCATAATAACTATAGTTATTAGCTAATAGAAGGGATCTAGTATAATAACATAAAGAAAAGGGAATTAGGAGAATTAGGCTTTTATAAGCCTTACTAGCGCAACTCTAGAGGACCTCTAATAGGACTATGGGTCTAAGGAGTAGAGACGCGTAAATGCTTTATATGTAGTAAGCCTAGCTACCTTATAAGGAACTGCTGTTCTAGGAATAAAGTTAAATAATAACTAAATATTATAATAAAGGATAACTAGGAAACAGAGGAAGAAGAATAGGACATAGTTAACGTAATTAAGAGAATTAATCTAGGAATAACGGAACGCCTAGATACTCTAGATAAATAACTATACAAAGATCTAGAAGAACTTAATAGTGAGGAAGAACCCTATTACCCTATCTAGTAAGCACTAACGCCGCACTTAAATGTAAAGGAACCTTACCTAGGCACGCCTATAGTATAGGACTTCCTTAAAGAATTTAAGACATAACTACGCGACGAAGATGCTCTACTACATAGGATCCTAGAGGAAAACTCTAAACCTATAGATAAAAGCAAAGGAAGACTCTGCGTAGTTACTTAAGAAATAAAAGACACTACAAAGTATAACTATAAGTATTAAAATAAGAAACAGAAGTACGACAATAAATAACTAAACTATTAACTACGCTACTACGTTAATGTGCGTAACCTAAGATATAAAAGCATAAACTATACAGTATGCGTAGACGACTACTATAAAATATACTACGCAGCTAAGATTAACAGCAGTTACTTCCCTAAGGCTAGACATTAATGCAAGTGGGAATAGTTTGATTGCCCTATAGACGAGTGTAATAAACACCTATAGGACAAACGCGAAGCACAGTACTTCCTATAGAAAACCAACGCAGAAAACACAGCATGCACTCTGCTTATAGACGGCATCTGCATCCAGGACAAATAGCAAACCTGCCTAGGAGCAATGTGCAAAAAGCACTACCACGAAAAGGAAAAGAACGGTTTCTAATTGCATCCTCTAGTATTCGCTATACAAATTAACCCTAGATACAGTATAAGATATAAACTACGCAGAGGACGAAGCAATAATAATAACTATTAAGCACCTAAACTTAGACGACAGCCTTTTTTAGGCCAGGACTAAGGCGGGAAGACGCCTTCTAAGAATTTAATGCTATAAGTAATAGGGCATTAATAAAACTCGCCGTTTAAGTTAAAAACATTAAAGCTAGAGCTATAATAGACTTAGGAGCATAAGAAAACTATATCTCGCCTACTACTGCCAGGAGGGCTGGACTTACGATAAGACAAAAACAACGATTATACCTCCTTTATGCAGGAGACGGGGCACTAATGCCCAAGGCACTAAGAATAGACTATAAGGTTAAAGCGACACTTAAGATTAACTAACACTAAGAACGAATTACCTTTAATATACTAAGATCCTCTAGACACGAAGTAGTACTTAGACTACTATAGTTAAGAAGTTATAACCTATATATTAAATAGGATAAAGGAAAGATATTCCTAACACGCTATAAATATGCATTATAAGCGGTACCTATGTATTAGCTAAGTCTAGTAATAGATAAAAGAGAACTTAATATACTCTCGCGACTAGAAGTTAATAAACACGAATTAACCTTAGAAGACGCTAGTAGGAACTACTAGGTTAAAACCCGTAAGGATACGAGCATTAGCATAGCTTATAACATCCTAAAACAGTATAAGAAATAGGAACATCTGTTTTAGGAAAGGGAAGGAAAGGCAAACCTACCTAAGCACTAACCCTAGAATTATATAATTAACCTAGAAGAAGGGAAAGTACCACCCTTTAAACTACTCTACGCGAAAACAGGAAAAGAACTTAAATAGAAATAGGAATTTATAAGAAAAAACCTAGAAAAGGGGTATATTTAAACCTTAAAATTACTAGCAGCTAGCCTATTCACCTTTGTATAAAAGAAGGACGGAGAACTATAACTATGTATAGATTATTAGCGACTTAACGTAATAACTATTAAAAACTAATATCTATTACCTAACGCAGCTAAGCTAAGGGACAGACTCGTAAAAGCTACTATCTTCACCTTACTAGACCTCTAAGATAGGTACTACCTTATACGGATAAAAGAAGGAGAAGAATAGAAGATAGTATTTAGGTTAAGACACGAACTTTATAAATACCTAGTTATGCCCTTTAGACTTACTAATGCACTAGTAATATTCTAAGCGCTTATTAATAACGTACTATAAGAACACCTTAACATATT